>ONZH01019233.1:0-14388 GCA_900303285.1 Rhinella marina
CGTTAGATGCACACACAGCACAGGTAATGTCACCTTAATTAGCGGCAGAAAAAATTACACTGGATTTCAGGTATTTAGGACACAGAAACGTTAGACTGCACATGCAGCACATGTAATGTTGCCTTGATTAGCAGCAGAAAAAATGACATGGGATGTCAAGAATTTAGGACACAGACACGTTAGACTGCACACGCAGCACAGGTAATGTCGCCTTGATTAGCGGCAAAAAAATGACACTGGATGTCAGGTATTTAGGACACAGAAACATTAGACTGCACACGCAGCACTGGTAATGTCGCCTTCATCAGCGGCAAAAGCATGACACTGGATGTTAGGTATTTAGGAGACAGAAATGTTAGACTACACACGCAGCACAGGTAATGTTGCCTTGATTAGCGGCAGAAAAAAATACACTGAATTTCAGGTATTTAGGAAACAGAATTAGACTGCACACGCCAGGCCTGATTAGGTAAATCACTGGATTTCAGGTATTTAGGACACAGAAATGTTAGACTGCACACGCAGCACAGGTAATGTCGCCTTGATTAGCGGCAAAAAAATGACACTGGATGTCAAGTATTTAGGACTCAGAAACGTTAGTATGCACACGTAGTACAGGAAATGTCGCCTTGATTAGTGGCAAAAAAATGACAGTGGATGTCAGGTATTTCACACACAGAAACGTTATACTGCACACCCAGCATAGGTAATGTCGCCTTGATTAGTTGCAGAAAAAAATACACTGAAGTTCGGGTATTTAGGATACAAAAACGTTATACTGCACATGCAGCACAGGTAATGTCGCCTTGATTAGCGGCAAAAAAATGACAGTGGATGTCAGGTATTTAGGACACAGAAACGTTATACTGCACACCCAGCACAGGTAATGTCGCCTTGATTAGTGGCAAAAAGAAATACACTGGAGTTCAGGTATTTAGGACACAGAAACGTTAGACTGCACATGCAGCACAGGTAATGTCACCTTGATTAGCGGCAAAAAAATTACACTGGATGTCAGGTATTTAGGACACAGAAATGTTAGACTGCACACGCAGCACAGGTAAGGTCGCCTTGATTTGCGGCAGAAAAAAATATACTGAATTTCAGGTATTTAGGACACAGAAACGTTAGACTGCACACGCAGCACAGGTAATGTCACCTTGATTAGCGGCAGAAATAAATACACTGGATTTCAGGTATTTAGGATACAGAAGAGTTAGACTGCACATGCAGCACAGGTAATGTCGCCTTGATTAGCAGCAAAAAAATGACACTGGATGTCAGGTATTTAGGACACAGAAATTTTAGACTGCACACGCAGCACAGGTAATGTCGCCTTGATTAGTGGCAGAAAAAAATACATTGAATTTTAGGTATTTAGGACACATAAAGGTTAGACTGCACACGCAGTACAGGTAATGTCACCTTGATTAGTGGCAGAAAAAAATACACTGGATTTCAGGTATTTAAGACACAGAAACGTTAGACTGCGCACGCAACACAGGTAATGTCGCCTTGATTAGCGGCAAAAATGACACTGGATTAGGGATGAGCGAACTTTTGAAAAGTTCGATTCGTTTCGCTTCAGCGAACTTTCTTGAATTTCGGATTCGTACGAACCGAACCTAAAACGAACCTTGCTATAACGGCTGAATAATTGCTTCTACAATAATGGGAGTCAGATAGGTATAGTTTCGTTTACTTGCAGTTGCTATTACAATAAAAAAAGTGGAAAAAATCCAAGTGAATATACGCATATTTGAGAATTTACACTAATGCGTACGCTAATGCGAACATTCCCGCACAAATAACGAACATACAGTGTAGCGTTGTCAAAGGTTCGCTACTTAACTGAATATGTACGCATTAGCGTACTCATACACTGCGTCTGCGAACATTCCTACTCAAGTAACGAACATACAGTCTAGCGTTTTCAAAGGTACGCTACTTAACTGAATATGTACGCATTAGCGTACATTCTCAATAAATATGCGTATATTTTGCGTCGCCGTTATTTTAACCAGATTCGTTCCGAACTTTCTCAAAATTCGGTTCGGTGACGAACCGAACTTTTGGGAAAGTTCGTAACAAATCTGGTTCGTTACGGTTCGGTTCGCTCATCCCTACACCTGATGTCATGTATTTAGGACACAGAAACGTTAGACTGCACAGGCAGCACAAGTAATGTTGCCTTGATTAGCGTCAGAAAAAATGACACCAGCTGTCAGGTATTTAGGATACAGAAACATTATAAAGCACACGCTGCGCGGGTTGTGTTAAGGTCAGGCAAACTTGCGCAATTTTTGCCCCAAAAGAAAAAAATATACTGCAGCCAGATATAACAATAGTCCTTAAAAGGACTTTTGGGTCTTTTAAACAGAACAACTAGCCCTGCCTACCCAAATCCTATCCCTACACTATCTGTCCCTCTTTTCGCAAACGTTATACAGCAGACACAGCGCAGGTAATGTCGCCTTGATTAGCAGCAGAAAACACCAGATGTCAGGTATTTGGAATACACAAACGTTATACAGCACACGCTACGCAGGTGGTGTTTAGGTCAGGAAAACTTGCACAATTTTTGCCCCCCCCAAAAAAAAATATTGCAGCCAGATATAATAGTCCTTAAGAGGACTTTTTGGTCGACACTATCTGTCCCTCCTTGCAGCAGCTCTCCCTCACTCAGACTGAGCCAGGTCACATGTCACTGGGTGCTATATAGCACCCGATGACGCGTTCCCGGCCAGCCAATCACTGTAATGCCAGTAGCCAACATGACTACGGCATTACAGTGAATGCCAGTACCCCCCTATATGCTGATTGGCTGCGTAGCAGCCAAGAAACGTGCAGGAAGGGGACTTGAGCATTGCTCTCGAGCACATGCGGTGTTTGGCCGAACACTGCATGGTCCTGAGCACCGCCATGTTTGGCTGAATATCGTATTCGACCGAGCATGCTCGCTCATCAGTATTGATTGACGCTGAGCAGAAATCATGGCCATCAACGATTTTAGAGATGTCAAGGAGAGCACTATGCATCAGCCAATTTTGTCACCAGACAAACCTTTGGTGTTGGTGGTAGTGTTATAGTGTGGGTAGGTGTGTCTAGTCAATACAGAACTTCCCTACACTTTGTGAATGGTATGAAGACAAGCCCATACTACTTAAATAACATCATTAATCCAGTCATTGTGCCTCTGCATGAACAACACAGGCCTAATTTCATCTTTATGGGCAACAATGTGCCAACTCATTGAGGTCACATCATTAGGGAGGAGACTGGGGAACGTCAAATGGAGTGGCCTGCAATTTCTTCTGACACGATGCCATTGAAAACCTATGGGATCAGCTGAGTTGCTATGTAGAGGCTTGTAACTCTGTACCCCAGAACCTCAATGACCTGAGGGCTGCCCTTCAAGAAGAGTGGGATGTCATGCATCAGCAGACAATAAGTCGACTTGAGAGGAGCATGAGGCATCATTGTCAAGCTGTAATTGATACTCAAGATTACATGACAAGTTTTTGAGATATTTTTTTGTGAGGGTATACTCACCACTGTTGGCTTTTGTTTCAATAAATTATTTGAGATGAGGAAATCACCACTGAATGCTTCTATTTAAATGCCCTACTTTCATGATATAATATCATTGTAAAGTGAACTTTTTATGTTTTTCATAAATTTCATACAAAAGACAAATATCCCTAACTTTTTGTAAGTAGTGTAGATAGGTTTACCTAGTTCAATGACTGTGCCTTTAATAATTGATCTGTTCAGTTATATATAGACTTACTATGCATAAGGCTAATTTTCAAGAGGCGATCTAATATATAGGCATGTTTATCTAGTTTATCTGCTGTGTCATTTATACTTAACGTGTTTTGTTAAACATAGAGTTACTGTGCATGAGACATTATCTCAACAGGTGGTCTAATATATAGGCACATTTAACTAGTTCACCTACTGCACCTTAAATAATTAATCTGTTCAGTAATACTTAGACGTATTGTGCATCAGACTTATTGTCAACAGGAGGTCTAATATATAGGGCTGTCACAAAATCGGCTTGTGACTGTCAAAGATAAGCACTGAGCAATAAGAGTTGTCACCTATAAGCAGTTTATTGGAGTTCATACATGATGTTGCAGGTAAAGTTACAGATATTCCATGTTCCCATTGTGTAACAAATCCAGGTGGAGAGAATGCATTAGCTTGTTCTCACACCTCCTAACAACTGACTACTCAGAGTCTCAGAGATATCCTGAAAACACATCCACCCCTCCCCTCTCTGTACTATCACTAGCAGGTGCCAGGTTTCATGAATGAATTTGTAACAAAGTAAATTTTTTAAAGAAATTTTGCGAAGCAACCATTTCCTAGTTGAAACCATGTGACAAGCATGGTAATTATGACTGTCAAACGACCCAAAGTTCCTGTAGTTCATTTTACAGTACCTTACAGAATCTATATAAATATTTAGAACCCCTATTGTATTATGCAAATCTATAGCTGTCTCTCTACCAGACTCCATATTAAACCACAGATGACCATTGATTCATGAGGTTCACAGTAATCCTTCACGTAAAAGATAAAATCAGTTTCACTATTTTAAAATTCCTTACACACATCTCTTCACAGAGGTACTCAGATACTGTTCAATTCTACTATTTTGCAAAATCTATTTTATGTGGGGTGGAAACACTTTGGTCACGAACATCATGTCACTACTGAAACATCAGCCTTTAATCAATGTATGTTCAATTTGCGATCTTGTGCCTGCATGGATTCTACTGATTCTACATTTCATTTGATACATTTCGTGCAGTTCAGCTATGTCCGAAGGGAATATAGATTTCAATGGCATAAAATTCATTATCCATCACAGCTTGATATCTGCTACCTGAGAAATAATATTTACGGAAAGTGACATTTGTCTAATGCATGCAGTTAAATTTGATGTTTAGCTTTTTGGCACTTGATGAACAACTTAAATGGAACTAAAGTCTAGTAACAGGGAACTAGACTGAGATTTGTCTTGAGATTGCCACCGTGATGACTCTTTTATGATGCTAAACTAAAATCTTAGTTCATTGGTAGTTAATTTATTAATTTGCACATTTGAAATATACTAGTTGATATAATCTGCTCGTGCACACCAAAATAGTATGTACAGAAAAACTTTAGGCACATATCACATTCCCTGTGCTCCCCCTGTGTTACTAATACATATAATACAGATAGAGATGAGCGAATCTATTCGCCGCTTCGTAGATTCGTATCAAATCTTGGACATTTTCTCCTCCAAACCGAATCCGGATTTTTTCGGATTCGCTTCTTATTATTAGTAAATCTTCGCAAAATTTTGAACGCTAATGATACTTACAATACGTACGAAACGTACGCATTCTGCATGAGGCGGGAAAATGACAATACCCCCCCCCCCAAAAGAGCGGGACAGTGAAGATACGCCCCCCTCAGAACTGAAAAAAACCAGCCCGGCCCACCGGGATCTAACTATTTGCACGTATAGGGAGTGAAGACTCCTCCCTCAATACTCCACCCTCCTCTGAACCAGTTTAGACCAACGCTGAACACTGAGCTAGTAGCAAGCATGGCTAAAGAGCTGCATCCAGACATCAGGGTGTCACAGTCCAAAATCAAGAGAACCCCATGGGGTTCAGTGCCCTTGTTTTCTTTACTGACTGCTGAGATTGCTGCACATCGTGAGGTGGTTCGTAGTGAGGCGGCTGTTGCGTCTGCTGTGGCTGGTGCGGCTGGAGTGTCTGCTGTGGCTCGTGTGCCTGGAGCGTCCACTTTGCCGCCCAGGAGGAGATCCACGACAACACCTTCCATAAGGCAGAACCCGATTGTGCCACCATCGGTGGCGGCCCATGCGCAGACCATCTGGGACTTTAAAAACATCATGGAGGACTGGGTCATCCAGGTATTGGACCACCCTAGGCCGGGAGATCCTGCATTGGAACGCCAAAGGGTAACGGTCCTGTGGTTTTCCGTTGAGAGAGGGTCTGGCTTCCTGGCAGACGATGAGGACTGAAAGGAGTATTTTGTGGACTGCAGGTCAGTGAAACGGACATACCTGCCACAACCTCGGCACAGCCTGTACGTGGGGGATCAGGCGGAGTACACCCCCATGGCGTCCCTGAAAGGCCACTTTGCAACCGGGGTTACCCTCCTTTCAAAGCCGCTGGTACCTACAACAGAACCTAAAGTGTGGCCAGATGAACCACCAGGTCCAGGACACTTGCGCTGCCTTCAGGAGTCCCCAGATGGCGTCCTACGGTTCAGGGAAAAGCCACAGCCACAGCCGGAACCTATAATTCCTGGACTGCCAGCACCACCACCACAGCTGATGACAACATCGTTTACATTCCAATCCACGGTCATCCACCAATACCATCTGCCGTGGAAGATGAAGCCAGCAGCAGCCAGGGAAGCTGGGGCTACTTCCCTGGATCCAACCTTGCCAGAACCGCTGCAGCCGGAAGTCCTTACCCCTGCTGTCCCCAGAAAGATCCGGAAAAGCGCAAATAACTGCAGCGCTCACCAGCGTCACCTCCAGCCGGACCCAGTCAAGTCCGAATTCCGGAAGAAGAGGGCACTGGAGTTCTATTACGGCAGCAAGCGTGGCCTACAAGAGGCAGGAGCGTCCTCTGATGACGTTTAGCAGCAGTTCCAACGAGGAGGAATTCAGGTCCCTCATTTGAGGAACCATTCTACTGGCTGGGTGATGTAATGGACACCTCAGGAGGACCTATGGGAGCCACACCATGGACTGCACCTGACAGGTGAGAGCTAGTTGGCACTTTTTATGTTTGGTTGTTTGTATTGCCCCCGTTTGACTCTCACCCAGATGGGCATGGCTGTCGGGATTCCCCCCATTTTGCAGAAAAGTCCCAGTTGCGCCTAAGCACGCCTATTTTCCTTTCCCCCCCCTTCTCAAGTTATTTGGGAGCCCCCTTTGCAAAAAGGGTTCTCTATGTGCTGCTATTTTCTAATATGTATGTATTGCCCCCGTTTGACTGTTACCCAGCTGGAGTGGACATGGCTGTCAGTTAGGACTCCCCCCATTCTGCAGAAAAGTCCCAGTTGCGCCTAAGCGCGCCTATTTTCCTTTTTCCCCCTTCTCAGGTTATTTGGGAGCCCCCTTTGCAAAAAGGGTTCTCTATTTGCTGCTATTTTCTATCATCCATGTGGATTACACGTTACCTGTTTGGATTCCAATATTACCTCACGTGGATTACAATTGACTTTTGGACTGTGTTCCAGACAGTGTTTTATCATGCTAAGGAGCCACGAGGAGAGACTCTAACGTATATATGAGCCTTTTATGCTTGCAAATGTGAAATTGATTGCACTAAAATGTTTGCATACTTATGTCTTTGGCCTAGGCCTAGCCTTGTGCACAGGACGCACTTTTGTACGCTAATCCTTACGTAGTGTGTACTTTTAACTACGCTGAATGTACGTTCGTAATTTGTGCAGGAATGTTCGCAAAACAACTATTGTTTTTTTGAACGTAGATTCGAATGAATAAATTCGTTTAAGTACGAATCTTGTCAGAAATTCGGCGAATATTCGGCGAAGCGAATTTTGGATGATTTGCTCATCTCTAGTCACAGTCAAGGGGGCTGGTAGGGTGGCCATTCAGGCTACCCTTAAAAGACGGACTTAAAATCCCTGCCCCCAGGTCCCGCTAAGCCACACCTCTGACCCGGTCAGTGCTACTGTCTGAGAGTGAGCTGTTCAAAAGGACATCCTTGTGTCCGTCCAGGCCCTCTGGCCACCCTAACGGCAGACTGCTGTGGAGATCACAGTTAAGGGGACAGTTAGCTATGGAAGTCAGTGTAAAGGGCCAGATTAATGTAGAGGCCACTGTTAAGGGGGCGGGTTATTGTAGAAAACACTGTCAATGAGACGGGTACTGTGGAGGTCACTAATAAAGGGGCGACTGCTGTGGAGGTCACTTTTAAAGAGGAGGTCACTGTGGAGGTCACTGTTAAGGGAGGAGGGGACTGTGGAGGGCACTATTAAAGTGGCAGTGGGGTACTGTGAGGTCACTGTTAAGGGAGCAGGGTACAGTGGAGGACCCTGTTAAGGGTGTGGGGTACTGTGGCAGTCACTGTTAAAGGGGCAGTCACTTTGGAGGTGTTAAGGGGGCCAGGAATGGTGGTCAGTTAAGGGGACTGTAACCTATGGTCAGTGTTAAGAGGTGGGTGCTATATAGGTTACTGTTAAGGGGTGGGCCCTGTGGAGGTCACTGTCAAGGGGGTGGGATGCTGTGGAACTCACTGTTAAAGGGGCAGGCTGCCGTGAAGGTGAAAGTTAAGGGGGTAGGCTGCTGTGGAAGTCCCATTTTAAAGAGACAAGGGACTGTGGCTGGGGGTTCAATGTTAGGGGTGGGGGCTGTGGAGGTCAATGTTAAAGGAGCAGGGTGCTGTAGATGTCACTGTTATAGTGGATACTGTCAATATATTTTAGCGACACACACAAACATTAAATGCAATAGATTAAATATACCCGTGTGAAGCCAGGTCCTTCAGCTAGTGTATATATATATATATATATATATATATATATATATATATATATATATTGGAATAATATATACAATTAGAATAATTGATGAGAAGAAAAATCAAATAATTAAATCTCTGTTATCAATCAGGGTAGGTCTTATCACATCTCTATATATTCTTATGGTCATGTATATAAGAAGAATGTACATCAGTAGATCTTCTTTTTTCAGTCTGAAGAATGAAACCTGGTGAGGGGCCCTGATATGTGTCACACAGGCTGGCAAGGGACATAAAGATGACTGACCCTAGACTAACCCTATCAGTCCATGCCTAACACATACACATCACCCACCATGATAGGGGTGACCATGTCAGGAACCTATCCCTCAGGTGGCCGAATCCCCAACAATATCCTTTAGTCATGTTCCAACATGACATGTTTCATCAATATCAAGGAATCCTCAGGGGATTAGCGAGTGAAAGACTAGATAAAACAGATTGCAATGAAAACAGATAAATGTTCCAAATATAAGATAAAGGAAGAGACTACGGCATATGTCAATGGGCAAATCTACCAATCTGGTCTTTGCGTCTGCCCTAGGTCATGAGGAGATACTACCAGTGTGGGCTCTCAACTTAGTGTGGACTCTCAAACAAAGTATTAGAGGGGAGCCATTAGGCACCAACATCCCCGCTGAATATCCTAGCTGTGTGGATGGACAGACAGTGATCCTCCACCATGCGACCCATAAAATGAAAATGGAAAAGGGGTAAAAGCACCCCTGTTTTCGCAAATGTATAGACAACACCACGCGGCGGTGTCCGCTGCTGCCTTAAATCCTGTGCTGGCATCCTCGCTTGCCACTGCCTCTGCACACCACGCATTGCTGTGGATCGCACTCTGGAACGCATGCCTGAGCGTACACTACCACACAACTTGTGGGGGCCAGAAGCACGTGATTGCAATGGCTAGAACGAGTGCCGGACAGGATGCGATGCAAACCAGGACAGAATCTGGGGTTTCTAAGCAGCCAGCATCTGGCATCAGCGCATTCCATAAAAAAATGGCATAAGGCACACTAACGATACGGATTGTGTCTGTATCTATTCAGGAAAAACTGATAGTTTTGCAAGCAAGTGCAGTTAATTTTGTCTGTGATTGCGTTAAGTGATTAATCTTTTTTTTCCACATGGATTATATCACTTTTGACACGCGTGGAAAAAAAAAACCTGAAGAATAACAATATACATCTCTTGACGGTGAAAAACGTCCATCATGCATCTATTTTACCTCACATATTAGTACATTTTTGGATATACTATATATTTTTACACACTGCATATGTTATACCTAGTGATGAGCGAACATGTTCGGCTGAATACACTATTCGGCTGAACATGGCGGTGCTCGCCGTGTTCTGCCGAACACTGCATGTGCTCGAGCGCCATACTCGAGTCCCCTCCCCGCACACTAATTAGCCAAATAGCGTGCGGGAAGGTACTGGCATTCACTGTAATGCCAGTAGCCATGTTAGCTACTGGCATTACAGTGATTGGCTCGCTGGGAACGCGTCATCGGGTGCTATAAAGCACCCAGTGACATGCGAGCGGCTCATATCGAGCCATGGAGAGCTGCTGCAAGCAGGAACAGACAGAGTAGGGACAGAAGAACGCTAGACAGGGATAGAATTTGGTCAGAAAAGACCCAAAAGCCCTTTTAAGGGCTATTCTATCTTGCTGGCAAACATTTTTTTTATTTTGGAGGTGTTAAAAATAGCGCTAGGTGGCCTGCCATTGAAGCCACCTGTGCAGCTGCTGCATGCTGTATGATATTCTCTGTATACTATATACCTGACATCCTTTGCTATTATTTCTGCTCTTAAGCCCGCAGTACCTCTTTTGCGTCTCGCTGTATAACATTTCCGCAAGGAGGGACTTATAGTGTAAGGATAGGATTTGGCTAGGCAGGGCTAGTATTTCTGTTCAAAAGACACAAAAGTCCATTGTTATATCTGGCTGCATTTTTTTTTCTTTTGGGGCAAAAAGAACGCAAGTGTGCCTGACACTACCTGCACGTGCACAGCGTGTGTATCAGAATCTTTCAAAAGTCTATATACCTGACATCCGTTGGTATTTTTTCTACTGTTAATTTAGTTCCTCATTCGCATCTGCTATATAACATTTGCGCAAGGAGGGACTTATACTGTAGGGATAAGATTTGGCTAGGCAGGGCTAGTATTTCTGTTCAAAACACACAAAAGTCTTTTGTTAAATCTGGCTGCATTTTTTTTTCTTTTGGGGCAAAAAGAACGTAAGTGTGCCTAACACTACCAGCACGTGCACAGCGTGTGTATTAGAACCTTTCAAAAGTCTATATACCTGACATCCGTTGGTATAAATGTCAGGTATATAGGAGAAACATACATTGTCCTGCACATGCTGCGCAGCTGGTGTTAAGATTAGGCAAACTTGCGTGAATTTTGACCATGAAGAATAACAATATTGCAGCCAGATATAACAAACGTCCTTAAAAGGTTTTTGGAGTCTTTTCAACAGAACAACTATCCCTGCCTAGCCAAATCCTATCCCTACACTATCTGTGCCTGATTGCGCAAACGTTATACATTATATGAATAACGGCAGAAAAAAATACACTGGATGTCAGGTATTTAGGATACAGAAAGGTATACTGCACATGCAGCACAGGTATGTGACATTACCTGCGCTGCGTCTGCTGCATAACTTTTACTCATTTGGTGAAATTTTTCTGCTCATACACTAAACAAAACCGGGCAACTGTACTTTTGACAAACTTGCATATATACCATTTAGTATGCGTAAGGCAAGCAGTAAGGGACAGGGAAGCGGGCATGCTGCTGATGGTGCACAGTGGGTGCAGTGAAACAGTGTCTACTGGCAGAGCACAAGAAACAAAGTCATCCAAACCTCAGTTTGGAGGGTGCGCAGGTTCTTGTTAGGTTCTTGCTAGGTCAACATGTCAGGAGGAGGACCAGAGTGAGGTTAATTTTTTAGGTTCAAAAATTAGGGGTGAGGGCCTGCTGGTGAACCTCTTAAATATTTAAAGGCGAGGGCAGCCTAATAAGCAGTTTGATATGATGGAGGAAGAGGACGAGAAGAGGAAGGGGTTCATGGAAATACAGTGTATTCACTACACCTTAAAAGCCACATTTAAAGTTCCTTTATGTTCAGCCGCTTTCCTCTGGTGGGGTAGTGAAGTCAGGGGCAATCCAGGCCTTGTACATTTTGATTAGCATCAGCATTTTCAGTTGACAGGCGGATGCGCTTAGCAGTTATTATGCCCCCAGCGGCACTAAATAACCGCTCCGACAAAACGCTGGCGGCAGGGCAGGCCAGCACCTCCAAGGCGTAGAGCGCCAGTTCGTGCCACGTGTCCAGCTTGCAGGATAACAGGCCAAATCAACTTGGATCAACTTGCAGGATAACAGGCCTGTTACTATGTTACTATGTTACTTCTTTACTCTGGTCCTCATCCTGACAAGTTGACGTTCAGTGTTGCTGACATTTAAAAACATTTCGGGTGAGGGTCTGCTGCTGATCTGACCGTCTAAAACATTAGAGGTGAGTGTCTGCTGCTGAGCTGACCGTGTAAAACATTCGGGCGAGTGCCTGCTGCTGATCTGACAGTGTAAAACATTAGGGGTGAGGGCATGCTGCTACTTGCGCTTTATGTTCAAGTAAATATATGTTTCCTAACAATATTACCTCTAAAATTGTCTTGGGTTTTGGGGCTTTTTTTTTTGTCATTCCGTAAAAGTGGCGTAATAGTCAGACATCATCGTTAATAGCAGCAACCTTGGTGTGCAAGATGCATCCAGACATCCTCCCCATGCTGTTCCCTAACCATTTCAGTGGTGTTTCCACTATTTTCTCACATTTCCCTATCAACCAGACACCCTCCCCTCTACAGAGCAGGGGGTGCCTGGTCTTCTCCCATAGACTTCCATTATACTCGGGTGCTCGGCCGAGCACTCGAGCACCACCTAGTGTTTGGTCAGAGCACCCGAGCATCTCGGTGCTCGATCATCACTAGTTATACCTTGTACCTGATGTTCCAGTACACTTTGTGTGTACTATGTGTCAGGTATACCAAATACGGTGAGTACGGATATATGTGGACTGTCAGATACAGTGATCCCTCAACATACAATGGACTCAAGATACAATATTTTCAACATACAATGGTCTGTTCTGACCCATCATAAGTTTAAACCAGACTCAACATACAATCGCTCAGACTCAGATCCATCCAATCAAGGCCACTTCACTGGTAAAATATCTGTATTTGTTGCTAGTTAGCAGCTATTCCTTACTGTTATATTCAAGGACTTGTTTTATCTGTCTTCGTTATCTGCTTACTTTTCTTAAATCTTCAGTTTCTCTTATTTTGGATGACTTTTTGGGACTTTGGAACCAATTACTCAAGTTACAATTGTTTCAACATACAATGGTCGTCCTGGAACCAATTAATATTATAACTTGAGGGACCACTGTATTAAGGTCACTATATGAGGTACATGGGGTATTGGGGATTGAAGTTAAAGGGGTTGTCTCGTCTAAGGTCAGGAAACAGTAGAGCGCTCCAGCATGAAAGCTACGAAAACAGCGTAGCACAGCAAGCCATAATTCTGAGTTAGGGAAACACCATAGCGCTCTGCTGTTTCCCAGCCAGCTGGTGGTTGGACAGTGCGAGATGAGACAACCCCTCACTATTAGGGTCAGTATTAGGTTTAGGGATGGTATTGCAGATAGGAATCAATATTAGGGTTAGAATTAGGGTTAGGGTCTGTATTAAGCTATGGATTAAGATTAGGGTTAGTATTACAGTTAGGGTCATTATTAGGGTTAGGACTAGTATTAGGGTCAATATTAGGAAAAAGGTCAGGAGTCAATGTTAGGAGCTAGTATTAGGGTCAGGGGTCAGTGTTAGAGGCCAGTATTAGGGTCAGGGGTCAGCATTAAGTGCCAGTATTAGGGTAAGTAGCCAGTGTTAGGGCCCGTATTAGTGTCAAGGGTCAGTGTTAGGGGGCCAGTATTAGGGTTAGGGGTCATCTTTCTGCACATAAACAGAAAAGGGGAGGGAAGGCACCCATAATGGAGGGGCAGAGAACTGATTGTTCTTTTGTTCTGCCTGTGCTGCCAGATTCTTTATTGTATCTACGTCGAGTAAGGGCTTCAGAACCCAGGTGAATTCTCCTGGGGCCCCCTAGTAATGGGGCTCCACGTGCACCATGGTTAATCCAGCCCTAGAGACAGCTATATCATTGGTAGAAACAGTGTCAAGTCTCATCTATACGAGGTACAGATGTATCTGTCACACTTAGACTCTGAAACTTTAGGAAGCCCAAAGACCTGCACACACAGAAGATTACATCCTCATTAGAGATGAGCGAGCACTAAAATGCTCAGGTGCTCGTTATTCGAGTCAAATTTTTCCCGATGCTCGGGTGCTCGTTTCGAATAACGAACCCCATTGAAGTCAATGGGAGACTCAAGCATTTTTTGCAGGGGACCAAGGCTCTGCCTAGGGAAGGCTGGGTGAAAACCTGGAAACTTCAGAAAATGATGGAAACACCACGGAAATGGACAGGAAACAGCAGGGGCAGCATGCATGGATGCCTCTGAGGCTGCCTAATCCCACCATTACCCCAAATTCTCGGGCAACAGCCTGGTGGTGACCCTCAAGGCAATTGTGCTCACCCAGACCATAAAAATTTAGCGTGGCCCTGTATGGCTGTGACTACAGAGTGACTGAGTTACAGTGCAGAAGCAGGCGAAGCACATAAAAATTATCGAGGCCTGTATGCTGTGCTAC
>ONZH01019234.1:0-92353 GCA_900303285.1 Rhinella marina
CACGCAGCTGTGTGAAATGGATTTGTACACTCAGCTAAAACAACAAAAAAACTAATTTTTTTTCTATCTTTTGTTTTAATATTTTTTTTTTAGTTTTGTTTTTTTGGGAACGTGACGTGCAGGAACTATCGGAGACCTAACTCACACCCTGTTAACGGTGGCTATTTAGACTGCGACCCAGACATATGTCGCACACATGACAGGTAGCAAATGACTTGGTTGTATTCGGTGACGTACAGAAAGTGTCACCTGGACAGAATATACGGTTTGGAGTGAGTGTGCTGAACTGTGACACACAAAATGGTTATACGCAGCTGTGTGAAATGGATTTGTATCACTCATCTAAAACAACAAAAAAACTAATTTTTTTCTATATTTTGTTTTGGATTTTTGTTTTTTTGGGAACGTGACGTGCAGAAACTATCGTAGAGCTAACTGACACCCTATTGACGTCAGCTATTTAGACTGCGACCCAGACAAATGTCGCACAGAGATTTTTGGGATGAAGCCATACACGTGACAGGCAGCAAATGACTTGGTTGTATTCGGTGACATACAGAAAGTGTCACCTGGACAGAAAATAGTGAGTGTACTGAACTGTGACACACAGAATGGTTCCACACTGCTGTGTGCAATGGATTTGTATCACTGAGATATAACATAAAAAAATAAAAGGGGGTTATACATGGCGATAGCTGCACTACTAGTGCCAGCCAGCCAAGTGACCAAAAAAAAAAAAAAAAGTCTTCTAGCCCTTAGAAGTGCTGTTGGGTTCTTTGTGGGTGATCCCTGCCTAACAGAGAACTAAATGCAGGCCCTAACACTGTCCCTGAAACGCAGCAGCTCTATCCCTAACGACATCCAGATGGCATCTGAGCCGAGCACCGCGGCCAGTCGGTAGTATATTCCAGGGTCACCAGATCAGGCCAGCCAACCCCTGCTATCGACATGTAAGGGCCCCACGTGATGCTGGGTGTACCGCAGAGTCTCCTGGCTTGTGATTGGCTGTGTTTTTAGGCGCCTAAAAAGCACGATGCGGAAATTGCCATTTCCTCGAGCATGGCGAGATACTCGTCCGAGCAGCGAGCACTTACGAGTACCCTAATACTCGAACGAGCACCAAGCTCGGACGAGCATGCTCGCTCATCTCTAGTATTGTCGCATACATATCAACCTGCTATATAAAAACAACACATAATCTATCCTGTCAGGAGAACTCGCTAAAAAACCAAACATTAAAAACGGTGCCACAACAGCCATTTTGTGGTTACCTTGCCTCACAAAAAGTTTAATATCAAGCGATATTAGCACCAATAAAACTGTCACCTCATGCCATAGTTTCCAAAATTGGAATCACTTTTTGGGACTTTGTACTATAGGTGTGCATCAGGAGGTCTTCATATGTGACATGGTGCCTAAAAACCGGTCTAGCAAAATCTGCCCCCCAAAAACCATATAGCACTCCTTTCCTTTTGAGCCCTTCCGTGTACTCATACAGCAGTTTACGACCACATATGGATGTTTGTGTAAACTGCAGAATCAGGGTAATAAATAGTGAGTTTTGTTTGGCTGTTAACCCTTGATGTGTTATAGGGAAAAAATGATAAAAATGGAAAATCTGCAAAAAAGTGAAATCATGAAATTTCACCTCCATTTTCCTTTAATTCTTATGGAAAATCTAAAGTTTTAACAACGTTTGTAAAATCAGTTTTAAATAATTTGAGGTGAGAAGGTTCTAAAATGGATGGATAATGGGTGGTTTCTATTATGTAAGCCCCACAAAGTGAATTCATAACTTAAAGAGGACCTTTGACCACTCCTGACATGTCTGTTTTAATAGCTTCATGCATTCCCCATGTAATAAACATTCTGGAGCATCTATTCTTATGTCTCTATGTTGTGTTATTCCTTTATTATTTCTACTAGAAGTTCTGGATGAATTGCTAGCAGTCTGCAGTAAGGGTACAGAGGGTTGGTAACCAGTTTGGGGTGTGTACATGCACAGTCTGAAAATGGCAGCACTAATTGGATAGAGTCAGTATGTGCAGATACACACCCCCAACTGGTTACCTCCTGTCACGACAGGGGTAAAGTGAGCTCTGACTGGAGCCCCACCTCTGTCCCTACCTACTTACACGGCCCGTCCTAGGTAACGGCGCGTAACTGGGCGGTAAACCCTAGCCTAAATAAGTGCAGGGGCGTACAGGGAAGGGTGAAACAGGACAAAACAATAAACAAATCACGAACCACAGACAAGTCGTACAGCCAAGGTCAGAACCAGGAGATCGCTAGGTACACAGGGGGGAAATCAAAAAGCACAGTCAAATAACACGCCGAGGTCAAGTTGAGAGAGAATGCAGTACAAGGGGAGAACCGAGAGAGTAGTCACACAACAAAGCCAAAGTCACAAACACAAGTCTCTGAAGAAAACACACACTCAGGTAGTAAGACCAATCACAGGCAATCTGTGGCCAGCAGGCTGCCTGCTTAAATAGGCCCAGCAGATGGGTCATGTGACGTGGCCAGCGTCACGTGACCCAAATCAGAAACTTCAAAACACATGAGCGCTGACTAATGGGCGTCGGCGCTCAGCTTCCCTGCTGCTTGTTGTCCAGGGGATGGAGGAAGCTGGCCGTGCTTATGAAGCACGCGTCGCTGGGTCATCCCCTCCCCTGGTTGCTAGGGGAAACGAATACACCGGCCGTGTTCCTGTTCAGAGCTAGACACGGGAGACCGGCGGCGCAGTAAGGATGAGGCGCATCGCCGGCTCGCCAGGACACCTCCCCTCTGTACCATTACTAAAGGCTAATAGCAATTCATGCATAACTTCTAGCAGAAATAATAAAGGAATGGCACACCATAGAGCCATAAGAATATCCAGAATTGTTATTATATAGTGAATGCATAAAGCTATTAAAACAGGCATGTCAGGAGTGATGAAAGGTCCTCTTTAATTAGTACTTAAAAAAGCGAGTTTGGAAATTTATTTCAAAATTCAAAGCCTTCTAACATCCTAAAAAATAAAATGACATTTATAAAATGATGCCAAATTGCCAACCTAAAGTAAACATATGGGAAATATTATGTAATAACTAGTGTTGAGCGTACTTGTGATTTGCAAGTTCGGCATTGGGGTTAGGGTTATCTAAGAATTCCGTAATTGATTCTGTTATCACGGACCATAAAGGAATTCTATGACGGCATGCACCACGGAAGCCTATAAGGGCCATTCTGTATTGCATTCCATCATATTAGAAGTCTATGTTGGTCAATAAATAAACATACTGACAAGTACACAGACAGCTATACATATACAAATGCATATACAGTATGATATATCTATCTGTAGATATCTGTGTTTGTGTATATATACATATATAATATATGTACAGCAGACACACATATCTATGTATATACACAGACACACACACACACGTACATACAGAACATGCACATACACGCAAGTATTTACAGTATATACAAACACATATGCAGTATATATACTATATACACACACAGGTATATACAGTATATCTGCAGCAGCCAGGCTGCAGGCATCTGTGCTTGTGAGGAAGTGGCTAGATAGGGGTAGTAGTTGCAGTATTAACGGTTTTTACGCTCCTTCAGTTGGCATTCAGTGATGAGAATGGTGCACCTTTTCTTCCCTTCAGGGCACTCTCTGGTTCTGGGGTTCTCATTCCTGATGATGACTAAGGTACTCTTGGTGTTGCAGGTTTTGAGGTGCAAGGCAGGGTCCCAATTGTCATGACGCCAACACTTTACAGAATACTAGTGTAGGAAGCAATGATCAGACAGCAGTGCAGCAAAACAGTTCTTTAGACTTAGATTTCAAATGCAAACAGATCAGGACAGTTCTTATCATACAATGGACCAGCATTTATTCACAAAATCCACTTTCCACAGATGTTACAGGTCTCATGGCTGCACAGGTAGATAATAGGCCAAAAGGTGTCTCTTTAAAGTAGTCTTCTTTACTTTGCACTGGGAGTACTACAATTGTAAATAGTTTTATATAATAATGTTATGTATTTTATTGTACGTATGTGGCTGTATGTTCCAAATAAGGATAAGGACATAGATGGAAAAGGCTAATCTCCTTGTTCCTTCCCTCTTTGTGTTAGTGGTCTGGACCTGCTTCCTGCCCTATAGGGGGAGTTCCTGCTGTGACAGTCTTGAGATGCTAGACAATAGAATGAACTGCTACAATCATCATTAAAGACACTGCTGGAAAGTAAGGCATTACAGCCAAGACACCCATCACCCTACTAGGCCAGTTCAACATAAGTGCTAAACTGCCACCATTCAACCTGTCTTCATAATCCTTACTTGTGTCAGGGATTTGCACTGAATATACTAGAGGTTCTACATTGCACGTAGTAAAAAGACTGTTATGTTTAATTCTGCCCTTATTCTTCAATACTACATTTCCACTGTACCAATCCCTATGGCAAGCAATGACCTGAGGGAGCACACAGTGACACAACACTTAAACAGGGCCGTTATCAGTCCCATCCTCTGCGTCAGCTCCTCCGGGGCTCGACGCACAACCAGATGTGGTGTGTATATTTTAGACAACACAATGCAACCAGAGGGCTGTCCCCTCAATGGCAGGCAAACTCTTCTGCCCTTTTGTTTAAACAGGTTTGTGTACTCACAGTCCACATGCACGAAATGCACTGTGTAATATGGAGATTCTCACGCAGTTAATCAATCTGCTTAAATACATGTCCAGGCCCCAACGGCAAACTCCTAGACATAAGTCTATAATCCTTTTCAGACAAGTTATCTCTACTGGACTTCCTCTACAGCTCTCCTTTTATCTGGCTTGCTTTTGTAGTTGTTCTGGTCCTGTCCTGGATGGTACCTGGTCCAGGACAGACTACATCTGCTTACTTCTAGTTCTACCTACTCTATATATATAGAGGGTGACAATAGCCTCATCTAGTGGTAGCTGTGTATATGGCTTATGAATACCTTGTGCAAATACATACATATACAGGTAATGTACATATTAAAGAAAATACATGTTCAACCCTTTTCTTAGCACTTTGCATGATACTGCGACTCTGGAGCAGGACATTGCATATATACACACATACCTATGTATACAGTATATACAGTGCCTTGCGAAAGTATTCGGCCCCCTGGAACTTTTCAACCCTTTGCCACATTTCAGGCTTAAAAAGATGAGAGAGACCTGTAATTGACATCATTGGTAGACCTCAACTATGAGAGACGAAATGAGAAAACAAATCTAGAAAATCACATTGTCTGATTTTTAAAGAATTTATTTGCAAATTATGGTGGAAACTAAGTATTTGGTCAATAACAAAAGTTCATCTCAATACTTTGTTATATATCCTTTGTTGGCAACGACAGAGGTCAAACGTTTTCTGCAAGTCTTCACAAGGTTGGCACACACTGTTGCTGGTATGTTAGCCCATTCCTCCATGCAGATCTCCTCTAGAGCAGTGATGTTTTGGGGCTGTCGCTGGGCAACACGGACTTTCAACTCCCTCCAAAGGTTTTCTATGGGGTTGAGATCTGGAGACTGGCTAGGCCACTCCAGGATCTTGAAATGCTTCTTACGAAGCCACTCCTTCGTTGCCCTGGCGATGTGCTTGGGATCATTGTCATGCTGAAAGACCCAGCCACGTTTCATCTTCAATGCCTTTGCTGATGGAAGGAAGTTTGCACTCAAAATCTCACGATACATGGCCCCATTCATTCTTGCATGTACATGGATCAGTCGTCCTGGTCCTTTTGCAGAGAAACATCCCCAAAGCATGATGTTGCCACCCCAATGCTTCACAGTAGGTATGGTGTTCTTTGGATGCAACTCAGCATTCACTGTCCTCCAAACACGACGAGTTGTGTTTCTACCAAACAGTTCTACTTTGGTTTCATCTGACCATATGACATTCTCCCAATACTCTTCTGGAACATCCAAATGCTCTCTAGCAAACTTCAGACGGGCCCGGATATGTACTGACTTAAACAGGGGGACACGTCTGGCACTGCAGGATCTGAGTCCCTGGCGGCGTAATGTGTTACTGATGGTAGCTTTTGTTACGTTGGTCCCAGCTTTCTGCAGGTCATTCACTAGGTCCCCCCGTGTGGTTCTGGGATTTTTGCTCACAGTTCTTCTGATAATTTTGACCCCATGGGGTGAGATCTTGCGTGGAGCCCCTGATCAAGAGAGATTATCAGTGGTCTTATATGTCTTCCATTTTCTAATTATTGCTCCCACAGTTGATTTCATCACACCAAGCTTCTTGCCTATTGCAGATTCAGTCTTCCCAGCCTGGTACAGGTCTACAATTTTGTTTCTGGTGTCCTTCGACAGCGCTTTGGTCTTCACCATAGTGGAGTTTGGAGTGTGACTGTTTGAGGTTGTGGACAGGTGTCTCTTATACTGATAAGTTCAAACAGGTGCCATTACTACAGGTAATGAGTGGAGGACAGGGGAGTTTCTTAAAGAAGAAGTTACAGGTCTGTGAGAGCCAGAAATCTTGCTTGTTTGTAGGTGACTAAATACTTATTTTCCACCATAATTTGCAAATAAATTCTTTAAAAATCAGACAATATGATTTTTCTGGATTTGTTTTCTCATTTTGTCTCTCATAGTTGAGGTCTATCTATGATGTCAATTATAGGCCTCTCTCATCTTTTTAACTTGCACAATTGGTGGTTGACAAAATACTTTTTTCCCCCACTGTATATACAGTACACACATACAGAATTACTTACAGGAATGCTGGGTCACTTTGGGGTCAGGATAACAGGACATTGTTGTCACATACTTAAAGGGAACCTGTCAGCTCTGAAACACCCTCTAAACTACAGTAAGTGATGTATAGTGTAAGTGACATCGAGTCCGGTTATGTAAATCTTATCTTCATACTCACTTGCATTCTGACTCTGTGCGCTGAAAAACCAGCAGTAAAATGCATTTAGTGGACTCCAGTGCTCACTCACATAATGGAGAGGACTCAAAGAAGAGTCCTCTCAATGTATTTTACTGCCGGTTTGTGGGAGCACAGTGTCAGAAGAAGATAAAGCTTAGATAAAGATAAAACTTACATAATCAGATTCAGCACCACTTACACTATACATCTCTTACTCTAGTTCAGGGGGTGTTTAGGAGCTGACAGGTTCCCTTTAACTGTCTGCTCTGCCGCAGCGAGTCTGACCTCAATATTGTGGCGTCACTCTGTTGCTATTGCAACTAGCCCTGCTGACAAAAGGGCTGCTCAATCTATAAGGGAGCTAGGATGCTGGATCAATCAGACTCTGTGCCGGCGTCACATATCTCCTGAGGCGGGTTATTTAAACAGGCAGTTGCTGGCCATAGGTGTCTGTAATTGGTTTTCTAAGCCTCAAAAACCTCTGTCACTTAGGACGGATTGTGCAAGTAGGTAGGGACAGTAGTGTGGGTGGAGCACAGGGCTGCACTGTTCCCTACCTTTTTTTAACAAGTGTGGATTAACCTGAGACAGGAGATGAAGGAAAAGATTATCTTCGACTCTTCACTGTCTCTAAAGCTGTTTATCTTTACTTCCTGTCGGGAAGCCAACAAGGCTGAAGCAGTGGAGATTGGCAGTGGAGCAGATCACGATTCACTCCACTGCTGCACAGACAATTAAAGTGCAGGTCCTGTGCTGGGGCCTAATAAGTGTTATAATCTGCCATTGGAGTCAGACTGTAGTATACCAGCCCCCCTCCTGCCACTGATGGTGGGCCCTGTATGTAAATTATGAATCCTCAACTCCTCTTTCCCTGGCTGCTATCCCTCCCAGCCACTACTGCTGCTATGGTGGTAGTTACACCCCTGGTTGAAGCATCTTTCCCTGAGATTACAGCCTTCAGTCTTCTTTGGCATGATGCCACACGGTTTGCACACATGGGATTTTCTGCCATTCTTCTCTGCAGATTCTCTCAAGCTCTGTTAGGTTGGATGAGGACCATCGGTGGACACCCATTTTCAGGTCTCTCCAGAGATGTTTGGTTGGGTTTAACTCAAGGCTCTGGCTGGTCCACTAAAAGACATCCCCAGAGTTGTCCCTAAGACACTCCTGTGTTGTCTTGGCTGTGTGCTTAGGGTCATTGTCTTTTTGGATGGTGAACCTTTGGCCCAGTACTCTGGATAAGGTTTTTGTTAAGAATATCTCTGTACTTTGCCTCATTCAGCTTTCCCTCAACCATGACCAGTCTGCCTGTTCCAGAGGCTGAAACACCACCACCAGCTCCCCACAGCATGGTCCTGCCACCACCATGCTTCAATGTAGGGATAGTACTTGCAGGTGATGAGCAGTGCTATTGGTTTCCTCCAGAGTCCTTTAGGTACTTTTTGTTGCAAGCTCCAGGTAGGTTTTCACGTGTCTTTTACTGAGGAGAGTCCTCTTTCCGGCCACTTTGCAATAAATCCCAGATTGGTGGAGTGCTGCAGTGATGGCTGACCTTCTAGAATGTTCTTCCATCTGAACACAGGATCTTTAGAGCTCAGCCACAGTGACCATTGGGTTCTTGGTAACTTCTTTTACCAAGGCCCTCCCCCAACCCACCCACCCCACCCCATTACTTAGTTTTGTGGGATGACCAGCTAAAAGAGTCCTGGTTGTTCCAAACTTATTCCATTTAAGAATTATGCAGGCCACTGTGCTCTTGGAAACTTTCAGTGCAGCAGAAATTTTTTATATACTTCTCCAGATCTGTGCCTCCACACAATCATGCCTCTGAGCTGTACAGACAGTTCTTTCCTCCTCATGACTTGGTTTTCACTCTGATATGTATAGTCAACTATGAGACCTTATAAAGACATGGTATATTTTTCCAAATCATGTCCAATCAACTGAATTTAGCACAGGTAAACTCCAATCAAGTTGTGGAAGCATTTCGCATATGATCAAGAGAAATGGGAGGCCACCAGAGCTAAATTTCATATATCATAGTAAAGGTTCTGAAATCTGAATGAATACTTATGTCCAGGTGAAATTTTCGTTTTTCACTTTTTATCTGCTCTCTAATCCCTCTCATTCTGTGTTGTCATTGTCATTCTTGTTAGATTTTACAATGAATACAAAGACAACTTGTGAGTAGAAAGACAGAAACATCAAGTTATAAAAAAAAAATCACAAACTTATAACATGGCATCCTGAGTAACCAGACCTGAAGGTTTAGAGCAATAGCTAGAGATCTGCCTTAAGTATGACATTTGCTTGCTAAATCCTATGAGTATACCTAATTTAAGACAAGCAAATGAAAATTGACTTATTGTAAACTGCAGTGATGCAGTCATCTGATCGATGCAGAAGCTCATTCCCAATTAGATGAAAAGGTCACAGGTACTGATGACTTTAGCATCATATCACAACTAATGCCAGAATATTTTATCTCATTGGAAGCTCAGACACTGCAAACACTTTGCTAGGGAGGCAGTGATAGACTACAAATAGTGCCTACAGTACATCAAGGATGTAAATGGCCTTGGCCTGCTTACAAAAAAAAAATCCCTGTATCTTTTAACCGGTTATATTAGTCATATATATTATCATTTTGCAATGGGTTACCATTGACCTTGTCACAGTGGAAATACCCCCTTAGTTGAACTGTTGAACTAGGAAGTGATTGAATTCTACAAAATGTACCTAAATAAATTATATATATATATATATATATATATATATATATATATGTATGTATGAAGATTACTATATACATTGTACTACATTATAACACCCCACACTTTACTGCGCCATGTATGATATGCCATACTATAAGATGTCATATATGTGCCTCATGCTCTTCTGAGATGCCAGTGAGGTAATGGGAAACTGTAATTGCACTACTGTGCGTGAAACACCCTGTATGTATTGTAGCTACGTGTATGGTCCTATACCAGGCATGCCCAACCTGCTGCCCTCCAGATGTTGCCTACAGCAGGTCATGGTGGGAGTTGTAGTTTTACAACAGCTGGAGGGCCACAGGTTAAGCATCCCTGTCCTATATTGTATTGCTGATGTCACAGGTAGCCAGTATTAAGGTGGGGGGGGGGAACCCTTCCTGGCAGGAAGGATTTAACTGCCAGAGATGAGCAATGCCTGGCTGAGTCAGAGGTCAATGGAGGCATCATACCAATGGCATCCTCACTCTGGGAGCCATCCACGTATGGAAAAGTCAAACCTTATGTTCAGCAGCACACAGAGAGCCAACATAATATATGCTGGAATACGCTGCAGCTGGAGAAGATAACCAGGTGACTCCTGCATGATAGCTGGCTAGCAAGTGGAGGTAGGTGATGCTCGTAAAATAACAGGGAGGGACAAAGAGTTTGACCACTAGAGTGGAGAGAAGTAGCCTGGAGCAGGGGTAGCCTACTCGCAATTTCTGTCTCCTGCACTCTGGAGCAACAGAGAACATGTGGAAAAGTCAGGTCAGGATTAAACGCCAGCCAGTTTGCTGCAAGTAACACCTGTGTGATTAGTGGCATGTAGACTGTGTAGAGTGAGCGTAGTGTGTCACAAGGAGAGAGATACTGTGAAGATCCGTGGAGGTCCATTCACCCAATCACTGGCCTTAGCTGTGACCTGCCTGAGCCAGTGATTGGCTGAGAGGGCCTTTCTTGTTATTTCTGGTGTGTTGAGATAGGACAAGAAGTGAAGAGCAGTGGGGACCAGAGGAGCTTTAGAAAATCCACTGTAGAGCATTGGTGTAGATGAGTAATTTATCTTTGTAATTTTTAACATTTTCTGGCCCTTTTAACTACTTTAAACAGTAGTTCCTCCCTGTAAAACATCTTTAATAGGAACACCATTCCAGTTCCCATTTGCATTCTTATATATTATCTATCTTATAATATGGAGAGTGTGTTTCATAAAGTTGTTTTATAACACAGATATGACGACATGACCAGAGATCAGCCCTTAACAGATTGAGAATCTGTGTGTTTTCTACTGTCTGTTCGTTTACAAGAAAACATTTACTGGAGCCTAGCAGAACAAGCAAAATCATTACAACTGCCTTATGTTCACTTTTCTACTGGCAAATGGAAGCCTGGCATGTCATCTGATGTGGTACATTTAACAACAATTGTACTGACACATTAAACACTAATAGGAAGGTTCAGCTGTCCCCGATTTCCAGGAACCGCATTTGGTCCTAGAGATGAGTCTGTGCAACGGAATCTCTCCCCTTAGGATTTCACAGTTTATTGGCCAGGGATCCATAATCCATCTGGATATAAATCGCAGTACCTGTCAATGAGAAATCGTAAGCATAGTAATAAAAGCTAAGTAACAATGCAAAATGTTTCAGTTATTTTGTAGTCAAATATATAGTTGTTAGTACTCCAGTCACATACCAGCAAAGACAATTTTCCAGTTCTGCTGTGGATACTTGGAATCCCACTGAAATTTACATTCATTCTTCAGAGAGTCATGTAACTTAGATATTTACCTCAGTCTCACTGGGCCCATTATACTACCTTTGGGTAATCAGGAACTGTCAGAATTCTAATTGTAACTTTGGATAATAATAATAATCTTTATATAGCGCCAACATATTCCGCAGCACTGTACAATTCCGGGGTTCATGTACAGTCATAAGTAACATTGCAACAGACAAGTCAATAATTACAACAAGAGGAATGAGGACCCTGCTCGCAAGAGCTTACAATCTATGATGAAGTAATTGGGTCTAATACTAGAGTTAAAGGGGTTATCCGGGTTCAAAGATGAACCTGGATGTATCCCCATCTTCACCCAGACACCCCCTTGACATGGGCATTGGAGTATTTCATGCTCAGATTCTCTCCCTTGCCCTGTGCTGGATTGTGCAGGGCAAGGGATCTTTTGTTTCACATTTCACAATGCTAGGCATACCAGGGCCTTGCCTGGGTGAAAATGGGGATATGTCCAGATTCATCTCTGAACCCGGACAATCCCTTTAAAGGGGTTTTCCGAGATTTTCTAACTGATGATCTATCCTAGAGATAGGTCATCAGCATCTGATCGGTGAGGATCCGACAATGGGGACCCCTTCCAATCATCTGTTCGAGAAAGCACCGGCACTCACAGTAGTACCGTGGCCTCCTCACAGTTTTGTCTAAGCCATGTGATGTCACGTTCATCTGTCACATGGCCTAGGTACAACTCAGCCCCATTAAATGGGCTAAGCTGTGATACTGCACAAAGCCAATGTACAGAATTGTGCTTGGTGAGCTGAGAGAAATCTATGACACTACAGTAAGCGCCAATGCCTTCTCAAACAACTGATAGCCAGGGGTCCCAGGTGTCAGATCCTCACCAATGAGATACTGATGACCTATGCTGAGGATAGGCCATCAGTTAAAAAAATCTTGGAAAACCCCTTTAACTTCATAGCAAGCTAAATAACCCAGCCCTATTTGTGGATAAATGATAAGTTGTTGTCATGGGACAATCAGTTTTATGAGGAGAGGACTACATATGACAGTGCTTGTATCAGGATGTAAGGAGGAACATGGAGAAAAGTATACCAGTGTCAAGAGAAGGTACGAGTAGAAGCCCTGTGGAGATAAATTGCTTAACAAGACGCTTAGAGACTGCATAGCAGACATTGTACTGAAAGAGAGAGGCTTCCGGCCTTGGAGAAGCTTAAACACTATATGCCCACTATAGTACATCCCACAATGTAAATCTGTAGTAACATAAACTGTGAGTGTGGCAACCTGTAAAGTAGGTGCAGAGCTTTAGTCTGATGTTGAGGTCCACCCCTTGGTTGCATACTGAAAAGTTAGACCCATATTCTGCATGCAAAAATCTACAAAACTGCAGTGTCAGAAAAATTGCTTTAAGGAGACATCTTGGCCTATTAACTGTTACTGTAGCCATGTAATCTTTGAGAATTTTAGATATTGCTCATTGTGTAAGAACTGACAGCCCATGCATACTGAGAACTGCAACTGATGTTCTACTACAAATCTGCCTCACAATTGCCTCCACTGCTGCAGGGGACCCTGTCTTGCACTTCACAATTCATCACCATCAAGGGCACCCCAAACCACTACCTGCAGGAGAATCCCTAGAACCGAGGTGTGCCCCAAAGGGAATAAAGGTGTGCTCTTCCCGTCACTGCATAGTCCAAGGGAGTGTCAAAGTGAGTAACTACAACCACCATTTTTGCTACCATCACTCCTATCCTCTCCCCTTCTGGGCTTGGTGCATGTATAACTATTGTAATTTGAATAAAGATTTAAAAATTATACAAAACAAGTAATTTCTGTGTATGATATCTCTTTAAGATTTTATCACGCACAGCAGTTTGTGACTCCAGCGGGTGTATAATCCTGGATTTTACCTATAATATTTAATGACATTTTGCATGGTTTGTTTATCACCATGCATGACTGAAAAATGACAATTTATTCAGTAATTACATCAGCCGCTGAAGTGCATAATTACAGATTATGCAAAATGGCTTTTTGTACTTGGCAGCTGGAAAATTCTAACAGGTATTAACAGATCTTCTTACCCACAGAAAAAATAAGTACATCTCGCTCCCAGCCGAGGTCACCAGCCATATGCCTGCCACAGTCCTAGCAGAATAGGTCACCCATAGTTCCATAGTGCCCTACAACGGTACCAAACACAGTGCCTCCATAAAAGAGCCAGGTACAGTGTAACCATAATTAAGGCAGTGCTCTTACAATAGAGATAGCCATAATGGCCCATAATTTGGAGACATGAAGAATAATGGAGGGTAAGGCATGAACAGAACTGTAACTAGGGTTTCCTTCTACTAGGGCAATGGTTCCTTTTACTTCCATTACCTCATATCCAAATACCCTGGAGCAGGCAATGTGGCTTATTGGCTCCCCCTCCTGGCAACCAGCACCCAGGGCACATACCCCAGTTGATGCCCTGGTCATGAATATCACAAGCACTAATAAAGAAGAAGAGAGCTGGGAGTCCAGGATCGAAGTGTAAGTGGGTGAGGGGGAAAAGACAACCTTTCACCTGACAATGTTGTGCTGGGTGCACAACCACCAAACACACATGTATTGGAACAGACACTTGCTGCTACATGCCCTTCTGCCGGTACTGAAGTGCCGGTGATCACACTAGACTAAGGGCTTGTTCACACATCAGTTATTTGATCAGTTATTTCCATCAGTTATTGTGAGCCAAAACCAGGAGTGGACACTAAACAGAGATCAGGTGTAATGGAAAGATCTCCACCTGTTCTGTGTTTTTGACCCACACCTGGTTTTGGCTCACAATAACTGATGGAAATAACTGATCAAATAACTGACATGTGAACAAGCCCTTAGAAAAAAGAAGACGGAGATATCATCATCACTGTAAGGAGTGTGGAGGAGCACTTCGACTTTATTGATGTCATACAACACGTTTCGGGGTTGAATGATCCCTTCTTTAGGTAAACACATCAACAGTGGAAGTAAGACATGTACGACTTCAATAAAGTTGATTTCTTCATCATACAAGTGCTCCTCCAGACTCCTTGCAGCATCGCCGATATCATGAATATCACAAGGCCATTATCATAAACAAGGATAGGAAATCATTGCTTAGTGGAGTCTTAGGCTGGTAGCTATAGTGTCGAGGCCTCTGGGATATAACACTCCATATATAGGCCCTACATCATGCTTTTAGGAAGGTAATGACATCATCTATATTATTTAAATTCATAGTATTCTCTCTAGTGTTTCGTGGTTATTCTGTTATGTTCGTCAGCAATCAGAAGCTTCATAATCACAAGCTTCCAACATACTCATAAGTACCGACGCCTGCAGAGATTCTTCTGTCTCTAGCAGCAGGAAAACACTTTGTTACAGCAACAGCAAATTAGTCTCTAATGGTGAAACAGGGGATGTTTGTATTTGCAGACAACATACGATTAAGAGAGGTCCAGGGAGGAGAGGGGGGTAAGAATCATTACAACGATGGATGTAATCACAGGAAGATAGCTCTCAGAGGAGCAGGATTTACCTTCAAATGGAGATGTCAGTAGGATCGCTCTTGTGGAAAAACTTTAACATCACTTTCAATGCAGCCAAAACAGAAGCGTGTAACGGTCCTCACCTAACTGGCCTTAGGGTGTTAATATACATTCCACTTTTTCTATGTGAAAGTTTTGTGCAATTTTAACCATTTGTATGTAGCTGCTGAATCACTATATCTAAGCCTGTCTTGAGTGATACTGTCAGGCAGATATATTAAGGATAGCATTATAAATGCCAGTAGTGTTGCTCGAGCACCAAAGTGCGCAGGTGCTCTGGTGCTCGAGTAGAACACTTTGGGATGCTCGGGTGCTCTACAGAGCACCAGAGCACAATGGAAGTCAATGGGAGAACCAGAGCATTAAACCAGACACCCCTTGCTCTGAAGAGGGGAAGGTGTCTGGTTCACAGGAAAAGGTCAGAAATTGATGGAAACACCACTGAAATGGTTCGGGAACCGCATGGGGAGGATGTCTGGATGAATCTTGGACTCCCAGGTCACTGCTGGGAATGATGTTGTCCGAGTATTACGCCACTTTTACAGACTGAGAATAATACGCAAAAAAAAAAATTGTTAGAAAATTACACTCAATGTCACAGATATTTAGGATGCGCAAATGTTATACAGGAGATGTAGCGCAGGTAATGTCACTGTCACCAGCGGCAGAAAAAATTACACTGAATGTCACAAATATTTAGGATGTGCAAACATTATACAGGAGATGTAGCACGGGTAATGTCGCTCTCACCAGCGGCGAAAAAATTACACTGAATGTCACAGATATTTAGGATGCGCAAATGTAACACAACAGATGTAGCAGAGGTTGTGTCACTGTCACCAGCAGCCAAACAATTGCGCTGAATGTCACAGATATTTAGGATGCGCAAATTTAACACAACAGATGTAATAGAGGTTGTGTCATTGTCAGCAGCGGCCAAACAATTGTGCGCAATTTAGTGTAGGTTGCGCTAATAATATATATAGTAGCCAGATAAAACAATAGTCCTTAACCCTTTCGCGCTCAGCGCCGTACTAGCAGAGCGGGCGCCATAGCCGGGGGTGGTCTGCTGATTCCTACAGCAGACACCCGCAGCTGATGTCCGCAACCGGTAGTAATGCCGATCGCGGACATTTAACCCCTCAGATGCCATGGTCAATCCTGACCACGGCATTCGAGCACGTGAAACACCGGAAGCGTTGCTCCGGCTCCCCCGTGTGGCGATCGGAAGAGCCGGAGCGTGTCTGCAGCAGCCCCTGCCTTTGTGAATGGCAGGAGGCTGCTGCATAGTATTTCCTATGGAGCTCTTGCCTGTAATAGGGCTCCATAGGAAACTAGCAATTTTCTCATAGGCTCCAATGCAAGTGCATTGGAGTCTATGATAACAGCAATCAGATGACTGCGTGTTATATTTCCCTATGGGAACTATAAAAAAGTGTCAAATAATTAAATAAAGTTTTTAAAAATAAAAAAAAATAAAAAAGCGTAAAAATTCAAATCACCCCCCTTTCCCCAAAATAAAAATAAAAGAACTAAAAAAATGTAAAAAATACACATCATGGATATCGCCATGTTCGAAAACGCCCATACTATAAAAATATCAAAATTTCTTTCTCATACGGAAAACAGCAAAACGGAAAAAAGCGTCAAAATGGTCGATTCGCCGTTTTTTCCCCTTTTTTAAAAAAAAATTAAATAAAAAGTGATCAAAAAGTCATACACACTCCAGAATTGTATCAATGAAAAGTTCAGATCACCCCGCAAAAAATGAGCCCCGATATAGCTCCATACACATAAATACCAAGAAGTTATAGGGGTCAAAATATGGCCATGAAAAAAATATATATTTTTCCAACATTATAATTATTTTATCACTATCAAAATGCAAGAAAATTAGATAGATTAGATATTAGATATTGCCGGATTCGTACTGACCTGTAGAATGAAAGTAACTGGTCAGTTTTATTGCACATCGAACATCGTAAATAAAAAAGCTGTAAAACTGTAGTGGAATTGCTTTATTTTTTGCGATTTCACCCGATTTGGAATTTTTTTACTGCTTCCCACTACATCATATGCAATACTAAATGGTGGTGTTGGAAAGTACAACTTGTCCCACAAAATACAAGCCCTCATACAGCTATGTGAACAGAAAAATAAAAGTTATGGCTCTGTGAAGGTAGGGAGCGCAAAATGAAAACGCAAAAACAAAAAAACCTCCGAAGGTGAAAAGGTTAAAAGGATTTTTGGGTCTCTGAGAGATTCAAACAATTAACCCTGCCTAAAAAATAAAATATTCCTATCCCTGCACATTCTGTCCCTTCTGCTGCAGCTCTCCAAGACTGAGCCGGGTCACGCGTCACCCCGATGACGTGTTGTGGCCAGCCAATCACTGTAATGCCAGTAGTCAACATGGCTACGGCATTACAGTGAATGCCAGTGCTATGCAGCCAATAAACGTGTGGGGAGGGGACTCGAGCATCGAGCTCGAGCACACACAGTGTTTGGCCAAAAACCGTGATGTGTCGAGCATCGCAATGCTCGAACGAGCATAGTGTTTGGGCGAGCATGCTCTACTGTATCGGTGCTTGCTTGGAGAAATCCAGACTAGTGTCACCAGAAGGGTGAGAAGGTAGCTTTATTCAGAAGATAGTCTACGCATTTCAATGGTAAAGATCCCTCTTCATCAGGACAAAATGTGGCAATTTGCAAATTATAGTACAATTATGGAGTGTCCCATAAGTTGCAACTTTTTTATGCCACAAAGGTATAGTAAAAAGCTTAACAAATGTGCCCCAGTGTATCTAAGTTGATCTTGTGTCAGGAGATAAAAGCTTCCATGAACATCCATTCAAGATGGCCGATGGCAGGCTTCTGACTGATGAAAATGTGAATTGGCTAGGTTGGAAATTTTCAGCCATGGTCATCCAAAAATTCAGAAAATTGTTTAATAAAAAGTGATTTTATGACAGAAAAGCGTTAGAACATAAAAATAAAACAAAATTAATTTGGCATCACCATAACCGTATATCAACCCACAGAATATTAATTATGTTATCAAATATACCACATGGAGAACCAATTTGAATACTTTTAGGGGTAGTTTCTAAAATGGGGTCATTTATGGATGGTTTCTATGTAAGGATCTCAAAGTGACTTCAGAACTGAATTGGTCCTTGAAAAAGTCTGTTTTGAAAATTGTATAGAAAATATTAAAAATGGCTTCTTAAATTCTAAGCCTTCTAACGTCCTAAAAAAATAAAATGTAATTTTCAAAATGATGCCAACATAAAGTAGACATATAGGGAATCTTAAGTAAAAACTATCTAATGAGGTACCACTGTCTGCCTTTAATGCGTAGAAATTCAAATTTAGAAAATTCAGTTTTTTTCCAAATTTTCTGTAAATTTTGGATTTTTTTATAATATAAAGGTAAAACTTATCGACCCAAATATACCCCTAACAAGTACAAAATGTCATGAGAAATCAATCTCAGAATTGCCTGGATAAATAAAAGCATTCCAAAGTTATTAACACATAAAGTGAAACATGTCAGATTTGAAAAATTAAGCCTGGTCACGAAGGTGAAAAATGGCTTGGTCTTGAAAGGGTTAAAAAACAATGTGCAGCAAGACATATATCAATATAGTGATATACCGTTTATTTGTGATATATTAGACAATACTTGAGGATATATTAGATTTGGTATTATATTATATTTTAAAAAGCTTCCAGACATTGCTACTTGATGCAGTCATTTCAAATATATATTTTCTTTTGACTGATTGTTAGGTATTCAGTAGACTGTACTCTTGTAACAACTGTCAACCAGATTTATCTGAATCATGATATAAATTGTAGTGAAGGTAATTTTTTTACGGATCCAATAAATCATCATCATGAACCTCGACCAAACATTGCCTACACCTGTTTTAGAGTCCACTCCAATATTATCCATAATTTATATTAATCACAAGTTTAACACATGGGCTGAAACATACTTTCTTTCAGCAAACTACTCACTGTTCACAGTTTTTTTTTAGAATCTCTTAATTTATTGATCTTTCTTTCCAGCAATAACAAATCCAATTTAGAGTACTGAAGGTCTTTACATCACTGACCCTCCGCAACGCAGTCCGCCTCCGCACAAATTGATCAATAAATTTAGAGATTCTAGTGACTGAGAACAGTGATTAGTTTTGTGGAAAGAAAGCATGCTTCAGCCCATGTGTTAAACCTCCAGTAAATATAAATGATGAATCTTTTTACTGATGGCTTCAGTTATGAGATATCCACTCCTTTGTGGTCCTGAGCGGCATCATGTGACCCACTGAAGACAAAAGTGTAACTGGCGAAACATGTCAGGGGGCAGAGTTTGAGGGTGTTTTTAGCACAGAAGTGCCACATTTCTATAGTATAACTACAAAGAGAGAGTGGAATCTAATATCAGTGAGGGACTGAACAGTAGTGGGGCTAGTGGCAGCGCACAGGAACCAGCGTACCACAGCCCACTGATAAGGAGGTGGCATTGTGAAAGCAACAGTGTTACAACAGCTAATCAATAGAAATCAAAGAATGGGACACAATTGAGAGTTTTAAATAGCTTTATTGGCTTTAATATTTTATAAATTACATTTTAGTATAAATAACTATAAGGCATATATAAAACAAGGCAATCACTAGACTATTCGTAAATACACAAACAAATGTGCCTGTTAGTGTTGAGCGAGCACCTCTGTGCTCGTATGATCGGGTGGTCTGGTCACAACTTCTCCTCTTTTACTCCTTTCACTCATAAAAGTATGCTAATTAACTGAATTTGTACGCATTAGCACACAATGCGTACACATTAGCATACAATTCGTCCGCATTAGCACGCAAATCAGTATTACAGTGCGGGGAAGAGACACGAGCATTGCGCTTGAGTACACTTGGTGTTCACCCGAACACCAAGCGGACCCGAGCGTAGGCATGCTCGGCCGAACAGCGAGTTCGGCCGAGCATGCTCGCTCAACACTAGTGCCTGTATTTATGCCCAGGGTCTCTAAATGTAGAAAAATATTGCGCCATGTGACCGACACCCTGATTCCCCAGCTGACACAGCGACTTACATGTGGACAGGAAGTCAGTTTGTCTATTCATTCCTATGAGACTGACCTCGAGGCTGTCATAGAAATAAATGGAGAAGCTGACTTCATGTCCACACATAAAATGCTGTGTCAGCTGGGGAATCAGGGTGTCGGTCACATGACCCAGCTGAGGATCAGAATAAAGTAGATTACCTTCAATACAATTAATATCATGTACCTTTGTAAAATGCCAGAGAATAAACATTTTTGTGGGAGTGCTTTTTTAAACTGTAAGTACTTGGCAACCACCTCATATTAGCAGGCAGACCAGCGTGTCTGTCACTACTTTATTCTGCCCTTAAGCAGTAGAAAGGAGTTGACAGGTTTCCGTTAAAGGGGTTGTCCAAGTTATTTTTTTTAGTTATTTACTGCATGTAAACAAAGGCCAGAAGAGAACCAGGGAAATGAGGAAATAGATTTTTTTTTGCCTAAAACTTGCTTAACTTAGTTATATATTGCTGCCCATCAGATTTACAGTACTATATTTTTTTTTTCATAACTCGGACAACCCCTTTAAGCCTTTCCTGTAGGATACTCTCTTAGTGAACCATGCAGCACTACATTCCCACCATGTAATGTTATTCAATCTCATTGTAAAATAATCTCCAGTTGCAGTGTCTCTTAAGCTGGTGCATCTAAGCCTATTATGTTTTATAGTTTGCTGAGCTAGTGTATCTAAGCCTGTCATGTGTGATAATACAAATGTATTTATAGGGCACTGGGAACATCTTCACATTACCGGCCTAAAAAGTTGCGCGGGTCTGGTGTTCTGGTGAAGATATTTCAATGACCTACTTTGTATTTGTGGAAGGAAGCTGATCATAGCTTGACCAATTCCATTTAGAGTTGAACTATTTCACACCTCATGGCAGTCAACGAGAAGTAGAATTTTTAGATCTTTTGATACCTGTCACACATACAGGGCTAGAATGCACAACATTTTGTAAACCTACTGCGAGAAATTGTTATAGCCTTCCCAGTAGCTGTCATTACCCAGTCGGTTACTCAACATACCCTATAGTCAGCAGACGAGATGACGTGAGTACGTTGCGTCACGTCCTGCCTCCTCTCCCTGGGCTTCCCCGCTTGTTGCTGTCTGCCTTGTATGCCTCGCTCCCTTGCGATCAGTGATGCCAAGGCCTGTGCTGCGATTGGGTTCCGGTCGGTGAGCAGTGTGAGTTTGGCTCTTGGTCCTCCTGCTGCCCTGTTCAGCCTATTCCTCCACTGGATGCCGCCTCCCCAACTTCTGCGCCCTGACTTGACCTCCCTGCCGCTCAATATTGTTTAAAGGGAAGAGGGAGGAGAAGGAAAGGAGAAAAGGGGAAAAAAATTAAAACAAAAGAGGGGAGAGAGAGAAGAGGAAAAAAGGAAAAAAAAAAAGGAGAGAGGACTATTAATGATTAACAAGAAAAATGGCCCCCAAGCAAAGTTGCAGATCCACAGAACTTTCCGGGGCAAAATCAGGGCAGAAAACGGTGGAATCTCCAAAAATTGATCAGTTTTTAAAATCCCGTATTATAAATACGAGATCAGAAATAAACGGAGCGCATGAAACTAATATTCAAAAAAAATATCCCGAGCTCAAGAATAGAAGAGGCATTGATTGGTGGGTCAGAAGATCTGGGTGTAGGGAGTATGGAGGAAAGTGTTATCCCTACTGGCAAACCTTCTCCAATAGAAGAGATTCTGTCTATGGTCAAAAATAATGGCAAGGCAATGAAGGATATCGCCATACAGTTGGGGGCAGTACAATCAGATTTGACTATAATAAAGGATGATGTCATAAATATTCGGGATAGAGTCACCGGCATAGAAAAGTCTCTGGGCTCCCTGGAGAAAGAAGTTAAAGTAAAAGTTAAATCTGATGTATCCATCCTAAAGACGGACTATGATATGTTACAAAAAAAAGTTGTGGATCTGGAAAATAAATCTAGACGATCCAATGTGAGAATATTGGGGTTACCAGAGGGTGCAGAGGAAAAAGACCCAGAAGGAAAAATACAGTCCCTGATCCTGGAGAACTTTGGGAAAGAACATTTTTCTCCATTTTTTCTCGTGGAAAGGGCCCATCGGGTCCTATTGATAAACAGGGGAGATATGTGTTTTTATATGGGAAACTTAGTGGAACTGCTTGTGTTTTGACATCTATTTATATTCCCCCTCCGTTCTCTTTTTATATTCTTAATTGTTTATTGACTTTTAAGTAACAGTGGCCGGAAAGTCTTACTGTAGTGAATGGGGACTTTAATTGTGTTAAAAATCCAAAGACTGATAGGATTTCTATGGGCGGGTATACCAATGTGCCCATTACTCAGGGGTAATGTCCCACTGTCACGATTCTGTCATGAGTCGGGTTTTATTGACGCATGGGCGGTCCTAGGACGGGAAAAAAAGTGTTTTCATGTATAAGTAAATTGTATAATTCTATGTCTAGGATCGATCTGGCTTTAATAAAGTAAAAATACGTAAAATATATAAAACAGATAAGGTATGAAGCCCAGTCGGTCTCGGATCATACACTGTTATCTCTTGAACTTTACATGGGCAGCGATAAAGAAAGGGTAAAACCCCCCTTTAGATTAAATCCTCATTGGCTGTTGCTGTTGGATAACCATGAATCTATTAAACAGGAGATTCGGTATTTCTGGGAAACCAATTATAAACTTGCAAAGATATAACTAGTGTGGGACGCATTTAAAGCTTTTATGAGAGGGGTCTTTGTAAGTAACATCTCTAACTTAAGAAGGACCTATGCAGAAAAAGAGATGGCTTTAAAAAAAGATACGAATTGGTGGGCAAATCAGTTTTTAAGATTAAAAATGGAGGATACTAGAAGAGCTTTGCAGAATGCTAGTAAGACCTATTTGGAATTTATCCTGGATAAGACCAACAGGGATTGTTTTTTTAGCAGGCAGAAATATTTCTCCGAGTTGGGCCATCCAAGAAAACTCCTGGCTAAAGTTATCTCCAACCAGGCTCCAAGAAAATAAATAATTAAAATCTGGTCACCAGAAGGGATAATACTTGAGAAACAAGAACAAATAAAGGAAGTACTTCTGAAATATTTTGCAGAGATTTATTGTTGAACTCCATAGTTCTCCCAGTCCTTACAGAAGATCAGAGAAAATCCCTTGAGGTAGACTTTCCCCCCCAGGAAGTGGAAGCGGCAATTAAAGCCTCCTCAGGAAATTCATCCCCGGGTTTAGATGGTTTTCTCTATTAACTCTATCGTAAGTATGGTGAGGTTATTAATCCCTGGCTCCTTAGAGTTTTTGCGGAATCATTAGAGGATAGCATGTTGCTAGACTCTATGACTGAGGCGGTAATTATACTAATACTGAAAAAGGACATGGATCAGTTAGATATGGGGTCATATAGACCAATATCGTTATTAAATACTGACGTGAAGTTATTGGCCAGGATAATGGCTACAAGGCTATGAAAAGTTGTTTCAACCTTAATAGATCCTGATCAGAATGGGTTTATCCCTAAAAAAAGTACTCATCATAATTTACACCGCTTGCATGCAAACATGCAGTCCCCCACGGGGGATTCCCACTCCATCCTGTCCTTAGATGCTACCAAGGCTTTTGACAGGCTTGAGTGGAGATTCCTCTGGAAGGTGTTGGGACAGATGGGATTTGGTAAGAGGTTTATAAATATGATTAAGTTGTTGTATAATTCCCCCTACTGCCAGATAGATGTTTAATGGGAACATGACATTGAGTTTCTCCCTAACCAAGGGTACTCTTCAAGGTTGCCCACTTTCCCCCTTCCTTTTTGATCTATGTATTGAACCACTAGCCTTTAGTGTGAGGCAGGATAATTTAATTAAGGGTTTTGGAATATTGTGGACAGAGGACCGTATTTCTTTATATGCAGATGATGTTCTGTTTTTTTGTGGAACACACCAATATAGTTTTGCCAAGAATTATTCAAACAGTGAAATCCTTTGGGGTGGTATCCAGCTTAGATATTAATTGGGCAAAAACTACTCTAATGCCATTGGATAATAAAAATAAAAATAAAAAATATATGGTATTAATGAAATATTGTTTTTTTTCCCTTTACTATATTACTTATGTATTTTAATTATGATATAGTAATAAAGCATTTAAAAAAACATAAACAAAACATACCTTATAGTCCAGAGATCAGCAACCTTCGGCACTCCAGCTGTCCTAAAACTGCAACTCCTAGCATGCTCCATTCACCTCTATTGAAATTACAAGAACAGCCAAACAAGTGTGCATGCTGGGAGTTGTAGTTTCACAGCAGCTGGAGTGCCAAAGGTTGCTGATCACTGCTATAGTTAATCCAGAAGAAATGGCCATTTTAATGCAACAATTTCCAACTCCATAATATCCGGACCATATTCTAAACAGATCTTTAAAGGGGTTGTGCAGTGATTTATATTGATGACCTATCCTCAAGATAGATCATCAATATCTGATCGGCAGAGGTCCGACACCCAACACCCTTGCTGATCAGCTGTTTGAAGAGGAGGCGGTGCTCCATGCGAGCCATGCTTCCTGTTCATTACCCTGCACTTATTCTCAGATGTGCAGTGTAATACAAGTACCCCCTCCATTCACTTGAATGGAGCAAGTACTTGTAAATACACTACTCCGCCGCTCTACAGGAGATGATACATAGTGTAAAGACCAGGAAGTGCCGCTTTCATGGAGCGCTGTCTCCTCTTCCTATACAGTAGCTGATCTGAGGGGTCCCGGGTGCCGGACCCCTCCAATCTGATATTGATGATCTATCTATCTAAAGTAAGGGCATTAGGAAAATAGTTTTTAAAATAAAAAAGAAACAAAAGGAGAGATACATAAAATAGAAAAAATAAGCATGTGGGCACACCTGAATTAAGTGAAGATAAAGTGTTGGGATCTTTGCTACCGCCAACCCCCCGCCTTCATTCATACTAAAGCGAGAAATTTTTCTTTCAAAATATCTCCCACAGTAAATCTACCCACACCATCGTCACCAATGCAATCCAAGTCACCTTACATTTACATTGATTCATTCCATTAGGAAGGACTGGCAGGGTGGAGACTTTTTAAGCAAAATGGAGCAGAGTCTAGAATGTTGAGATGTTCTGTCTTCCTCATCATCTCATCATGCTCGCATCTACAGGGTGGGCCATTTATATGGATACACCTAAATAAAATGGGAATGGTTGGTGATATTAACTTCCTGTTTGTGGCACATTAGTATATGGGAGGGGGAAAACTTTTCAAGATGGGTGGTGACCATGGTGGCCATTTTGAAGTCGGCCATTTCGGATCCAACTTTAGTTTTTTCAATGGGAAGAGGGTCATGTGACACATCAAACTTATTGAGAATTTCACAAGAAAAACAATGGTGTGCTTGGTTGTAACGTAACTTTATTCTTTCATGAGTTATTTACAAGTTTCTGACCACTTATAAAATGTGTTCAAAGTGCTGCCCATTGTGTTGGATTGTCAATACAACCCTCTTCTCCCACTCTTCACACACTGATAGCAACACCACAGAAGAAATGCTAGCACAGGCTTCCAGTATCCGTAGTTTCAGGTGCTGCACATCTCGTATCTTCACAGCATAGACAATTGCCTTCAGATGACCCCAAAGATAAATTTTCATGTGAATGGTGAAGTTAACAAATAATACCACCGCTATTGGTGTGACACTAACCCATATTGGATAGATCCCTCCAAGACTGTTGGAACACAAAAATTTATGGTATGATGTGGTATTTGGGGTACAAAGATAGTGGGGCCATTCTTCATCAATGGAAACCTCAAGGCCACTGGATATGTGAAATTGCTACATGATGATGTGTTTCCCTCTTTATGCACTGAAGCTGGCACGTTCCCTGAGTTTTTCCAGAAAGATGGTGCACCACCACATTATGGGTGTCAGGTCCGAGCATTTCTAGATGAACAGTTTCCTGGAAAGTGGATTAGTCGTCGTGGGCCAGTTGAATGGCTACCAAGGTCTCCCGATCTGACCCCCTTAGACTTTTATCTTTGGGGTCATCTGAAGGCAATTGTCTATGCTGTGAAGATACGATGTGCAGCACCTGAAACTATGGATACTGGAAGCCTGTGCTAGCATTTCTTCTGTAGTGTTGCTATCAGTGTGTGAAGAGTGGGAGAAGAGGGTTGTATTGACAATCCAACACAATGGGCAGCACTTTGAACACATTTTATAAGTGGTCAGAAACTTGTAAATAACTCATGAACGAATAAAGTTACAACCAAGCACATCATTATTTTCTTGTGAAATTCTCAATAAGTTTGATGTGTCACATGACCCTCTTCCCATTGAAAAAATTAAAGTTGGATCCAAAATGGCCGACTTCAAAATGGCCTCCATGGTCACCACCCATCTTTAAAAGTTTTTCCCCTCCCACTAATGTGCCACAAACAGGAAGTTAATATCACCAAAAATTCCCATTTTATTTAGGTGTATCCATATAAATGGCCCACCCTGTAGATTTAAAACATAGGCTATACAATTTTGCTGCTGGCCATTCGGTGCAGTTATTGTATGTGGCCTATTAGATGTCTTCAGTTACAAGTTTATATATACATCTATATTTAGACTTTCAGTATAGGAAATACAACACTGTTGTGGTCTACACAGTATAGCTATGGACCCATCAGATGTCTCCCTAATATACAGTACATTTATTACCGGATGCACTCAGCATTTTACTCTCTTCCATGACTAGAAATGGCAATCGTCATCTGCAAAGTGGACCAGAATAGGTTATGTCGTGTTTTATTGTTGTGGTTTATAAGGTGTATATAAACCTTTTTAATGGATCAGGGTAGTGCACCAGGAATGGAGGACAAGAGGGGTTCATGACTGGACTTCCTCAATCTCCAGTCCCTGTGGCTTCACTGTGAAGTTCAGGAGGGGTGCTGTGGGAGACACAGTCCACACATACACACACCATGCTCATCTAGACCTTGGAGTCTTGAGGTGAGACGTGCTGGTCGGACCTTATGTCCACATAAGGCCAGGAATGAGAATGGTAATTATAGTAAAGCAATCATTCCATTAGCATAGTTAGTGTTTCAGAGCCTCAATTAAGCCATTGTTCTCGCAGCCCCTACTCCCATCATGTGAATGGTGACAAGTAGAACCAGGGGTGTCGTGCCCACAAGGGGTCTCAGATGTCTCAGGTGAGGAGGTCAGCCTCCAGGAAATACATCCACCAATGCACAGTTATCACTGGTGGAGATGTTACCAGAAAAACAAGCTCAAACCCGAAGCAGCATTGGGGTACTTAGGACACTGACTGGGGGATGATGGGGGTGTTTCTGGTTGGAGTTGGATCCATGCACGTAGGTTGTGGTGTCTGTGGTCTGGCTAAGCATCTGCTGTGACTGCAAAATATACTGGCCAGTGATATTAAAGCTGTGGTACAACCTAAAATGTTGGGAGGCAGTGGGCAGAGCCTTGTACGGAGCAGTGGAACTACAGGTCCCAGCTCAGAATATCATGGATCAGGTCTCTGAGGGTGTCTGCCTGAGTGTCCAGGGGTGCAGCTCCTCCAGCCCATCTATATGCATTTGCTGTATAATTGTGGATGAAAGAATAAAGACAGTTGCATCGTAATCCTGCCTTGGTGATTAATAGGACCCACCACCCCAGATCCTCACATGCAGATTGGATGGAAAATACAGTCATTTGCGTGAGGCCTTAGCTAGTGAATTTATCATGTGCGGTGGTTTTTGTGTCAATTTTAAGTCTTAGCTTTGTGAGGTTGCACTAAATTTATAAATTAGCCCACATTAATAATCGATTTGGCGTAAAGGCAATGTGGTTTATGGCAATGTCTGTAAAAATACACCATGGGATTGCCTGGGGTGGAAATGTGACTTTAAAATGTCACACATCATAAATAAGATTTAAAGGCCTTTTAATATGAAATCCGGACTTTTTTTTCACTCCACTTCTAAAAGTGGTGAGGCCCACCAAATGCCACACATGAGCATCACTTGCAGTATTTTTATGCCACCAAACTGGTGTCCCTCTCAGTGTTTTTTTAGGTTTTCCATTGTGACAGTGTGAGCTGCTTAATACTTTTGATAATACACAACACCAAATGCTAATGTAGAATCAACCTTGAAGTGAGTGTAATTAGTTTTAGCATATTTCTGCATTCTGCCTTAGAACTTGGCGGTGGCAGTGACCTTTGGATACCTGGATTTTTACCTTGTGGACTTGCAGCCCCTGAGAAGCCGATGCAGAGGATGGGAATGGTAGTGGCGTTAATGAGGTGTCATGGTGTACTCCTTCAAGCCGTTGCTCCCTCAGGTTGGTTCAGTGGAAAGGTAGTTTGAAGAATCAGGCCAGAAGTAAACATATAAAAGTTTCTCTTTACTTAGTGTAAAATTAAGGATGAGTGAACTAGTTCTACCGGTTTAGGATTCGAACTTCTCAAAGTTCAGATTCAGCCGAACCAGAATTTTTTGTGATTCACTATAGGCAAACGAGAGAGAGCGCGAGAGCCTAGTACATAGATGCATGTTTCTCAAGAATATATATACGTTGGTAGTGGTACTGTTTCTCATTATGTGAGCCCATGGTATGCTGCATGCACGGTATTGTAGGCCAGACGATGTCTCTACCATGCCAAGATAGAGCTTAATCAGCCCATGGTATGTTGCATGCACGGTATTGTAGGCCAGACGATGTCTCTACCATGCCAAGATAAAGCTTAATCACGGCACTCAACAGGTAAGTTGCAAAATCAAATGGACGTTGGACGCTTTATTTAATATCCACATTGTTAAGTTAGGCCAACTTTAACGTTTCGGTCTTCCCGGACCTTGATCACGGTCTACGATACATACCTTAAACACAATTAGTACAAAGGCCACACAACAGACTGTATGACAAAATAGTAGTTGCAAATGACAACTACATAACGTATAAATTAGTTACAAAATACATAACGAAATATTAATTACAAAACAACGTGACACTGGATTACTATAAAGGTAGCATATTAATAATATATATTAGAAGTCGGTCATAGAATTCGCAAGGCTGTATAATAAGGCAGACAAATATATGTTTCTCTAGGTATTAGAGCCAACTATATAAGTACAAGTAAGATACAAGTAAGGTACAGGGTAGATATTACACCTCACAAAATAATAACCATCAAGTTGCCCATATATCAACCAGTGCTAATTTGAATATTCAGGGCGTAAATTGTAGTGTAAAATATAACTGGATTAAAGGTGGAAGCAGGAAAATAGTATACTCCATATACAGAGACCTCGCTGATTATGAGCCCAAAGTGAAGTTATCAGGTACTGACTTAGGCATAATAAACGTGGGACTGAAGCAATACATAGGTCAAGGCAAACAGTGTATACATATGCAAAGAAGAATCACATAAAATAATCATATAAGTCCGTAGTCTGTACATACCATTGGTGTATAGTGGAAGCATAGGCAATAGCGTCCGTAGCGCTATAGAGCGCAAGCGCTATTTGTGTGGAACTTGGTGCGGGGCGCCAATGACGATGCTGGTCATGTGACCGCACGTCCGGCGCGCACGCATGCGCAGAACAACTGTGGGCAAGGATGCCGAAGATCCTGCCCTTACTACATTGTAAACATAGTTTAGCACCTATATAATATCATGTAGACATAGAATTAGCAAAATGAGGTATGAGGACATGATATATTGCTATGAGAGAGGGAATATATTGTGGCCTTAAAGATATAGATAGACCCTATATTAACACACATGACAAATGTTATATACAAGGCTGAATCGATTAGTAGGATAACAAGATATTGTTAGTACTGTACTTCACAACAGTGGATTATCTGAATAATAGGCATGTCCAATAGAAATCTGAAATGATAACATTAAATGAATATATTGTTAGACCCAATACAGAGTCTATAATAACTGTATACTAATGTATATAGCAACAGATAGGGCAATATCAAAATCAAAATTACGATTGTGCCCCGCTTGAGCCACGGTCCTCAGTTCGTGGATCCAGAAGGCCTTGCGTTTTAACAGATTCAATTTACGGTTACCTCCTCTGCGTGGAAGGGGAACCTGTTCAATAATTTGGAATTTTAATTGACTAATTCTATGGCCTGCATTTATGAAATGTTCCGGAATAGGGAGGTCCGCTTTTTTGCATCTGATATCTGACTTATGTTTACTAATGCGGTCTCGCACACATTGGGAGGTCTCCCCAATGTATGCGAGACCGCAAGGACACTTAATTAGGTATATCACGAATGAAGTGGCACAGGTGAAAAATCCACGTATATTGTAAATTTTACCAGAAAGAGGGTGTGAAAATGTTTGTCCCTTAGTCACATGTGTGCACTGGGCACAATTGAGGCATGAGAAAGTACCCTGTTTGGGGGTTCAAAAGGTGGTTTGTCGTAGACTGGCCTTTTGTGGGCCTACATCCACTCTAATCAAAGAGTCATGGAGATTTTTAGGTCGCTTGTAGCAAATCTCTATATGGCAAAGTACGAAGATGACTTTGTATATACACATCCTCTTTTTCAAAGTCATGCGTTAACATGGCATCGATATATCGACGACGTGTTCTGTATTTGGACAGGTGACAACGATTCATTGAATGTTTTCTATGAATACCTTAACAGTGCTAATAAGGAACTACAATTCACTGCTCACTTTGATTCCAATATGGTTAGCTTTCTAGATACCGAAGTTCTCAAAGACGATCACGGCTTTCTTAGTACTGATCTATACAGAAAAGCCCACAGACCGTAATGCATTACTAATGTATTCAAGTTGTCACTCTATATATACAAAGGAATCCCTCCCTAGATCACAATTTACCCGAGTTAGTCGCATCGTTAGCGACCCTACAATTAAGCAGACACGTCTTACTGAAATGGACCAGAAATTCAATAAATCGCTGCTATCCATAAAATCTACTCAAGAAAGAACTCAATCGCATACGACAGGGTGTTCCTACTAGAACAAAATCTTCTGCTCCTCGTGTACCATTTGTGGTCACTTACCACCCAGTTGTCCCCAAAATCCAACAAATAATACGTAAGCACTGGTCCGTTCTCAATAAATTTTACCCTACTATACCTGAATTCTCTGAGCCTGCTTGTGTTTGCTACAAGCGACCTAAAAATCTCCGTGACTCTTTGATTAGAGCGGATGTAGGCCCACAAAAGGCCAGTCTATGACAAACCACCTTTTCAACCCCAAAACGGGGTACTTTCCTATGCCTCAATTGTGCCCAGTGCACACATGTGACCAAGGGACAAACATACATACAACAGGCGATACTGTTCATAATAACTGACAATCGCTCCTGATGAGTATTTGATTACGAAACGCATCGAGCTTGGACGCAGTTATAGGAGCCTAGGCGTTTGTTTCTCTGGGCTTTGTAAATGGTACTTATTAAAGAGGACCTTTCACCACTCCTGACATGCCTGTTTTAATAGCTTAATACATTCCCCATGTAATAACAATTCTGGAGCATCTATTCTTATGGCTCTATGTTGTGCCATTCCTTTATTATTTGCACTAGAAGTTATATGTGAATTGCTATTTGCCTTCAGTAAAGGAACAGAGGGGAGGTAACAAGTTGGGGGGGTGTACCTGCACAGACTGAACATGGCAGCACTGATTGGATAAAGTCAGTCTGTGCAGGTACACACCCCCAACTTGTTACCTCCCCTCTGTTCCTTTACTGAAGGCAAATAGCAATTCATTCATAACTTCTAGTGCAAATAATAAAGTAATGGCACACCATAGAGCCATAAGAATAGATGATCCCGAATTGTTATTACGTGGGAAATGCATGGAGCTATTAAAACAGGCATGTCAGGAGTGGTGAAAGGTCCTCTTTAAGGCTTAGCTAGTAGGGTCCTCAATGCTAGGTAACAGTAGTGTATATTACGTTCCTGGCGATACTGGATACATAGGACCGGCCTGTTTAGACCTTCACTTTGTCTTTAGGTTTGTCCCATCCACCTAGGGGTATCAACCACACATGGGTGTTAATCATTGGTTAATTCCATTGTTACCACCAACCATATGTAGTGAGCTGTAGCCCATTTAAGCTGGGCTATACCCCCTTCTTAGTTGGCATAGCTATATAGGGTCATTGATTTGACCTCTTATGCCAAGGGCTCAAGCAGCTTAGCGGTGATAGAAACCACTTAAAATACTGTGAATACCCCGCATTTGCCGCTGAACCCCCCTTTTAATGCATTTTGTGTCACATACCCGGTGCATAAGCCTCAGTGTCCACAAGCAACATTTTCAGCACCAGCAATTTGTAAAGGTGTGCATTTAGTGCTATGGCCTGTGGGTGGGTGGCTGGGTTTTTGCACTTTCGTTCAAAGGCCTGGGGTATGGACATCTGTACGCTGTGCTGGGACACAGAAGTGGATGTGCTTGCTGATCTTGCTTGCGAGGGTCCAGGTGCAGAGAGGAGGCATCTGGGCCTGTGTCTTGGCTAGCACGTAACACAGGGAAGAGGAGGCAGTGGTGTGACCCGCAGACACCGATTGTGGATCCAGGCGTTTGGCCCACCTATTAGGGTGCTTTGCTGCCATGTGGCGGATCATGCTGGTGGTGGTCAGGTTGCTAGTGTTCATGCCCCTGCTCATTTTGGTACGGCATAGGTTGCAAATGACAATTCTTTTATCGTCCACACTTGTTGGTGTGGCCTGCCTTCTCCCTTTTGCCACCCCTCCGCTGCTGATCTGACAGTATAAAACATGGCCAAGCACTCGAGCACCACCTAGTGTTCAGCCAGAGTACCCGAGTACCCGAACATCGGGGTGCTCGATCATCACTAATGTGGATATTAAATAAAGCGTCCATTTGATTTTGCAACTTACCTGTTGAGTGCCGTGATTAAGTTTTATTTCGGATTTTGGGATCTCCCCGATCACAGAGCACCATTTGATATATTGGTGGTGTGCCAACCAATTTATTTTGCATCTACCATGCCAAGCACATGTGCACTGAGTACATGTGCACAGTATTGTAGACCAGGCGATACCCCTCTGGGTTTCCGGGAAAGCTATTTAAATTAGCTTTCCCAGACCTATCTGACGCCGGCAGATCTTAGACATGATAATTTGCATATGTTTTATAAGAAATCCAGAGGAGCATTGATTAGCCTATAATAGGTGTCACGTACATCCACTGGTCTGCATAATAGAAACAGTACCCACCAAGAGGTTCCCATTAAGGTCTTGCAACTCGAAATGTTGTTCTCATCTGCTTTGCTCTGATAAAGGGATTTTGTCCTGAAGGGGCTACTTTTAGGTGTGAATCGCATCTCAGACTTTGCTCAGATCTGGTGGGGGAAACTGTGCGGTCCACCTTGTTGGGTCCCTAGGTAAACGAGTTCATACCTTTTCGAGTGCCAAGATGGTGTCTCTTGATGGACAGAATACAATTTGTTTCCAGGTGAAGCCTGAAATCAAGAAGGTGGTAACTCTAAAGTTTATTGTGGAATAAATCATTTTCAAGGTATTGGAATTGAAAGCCAAAGATGTGGAGTGTTTGCAAGACTGTCCTTCCCAAGGAATGTATAATTTGTCCTTTATATACAGAAGCTGATTGCTTAAATGCTGTGGAGAAAATTCTAGCTGGTAGAGCAGAAAGTGGATGTGGATGCTTTATTTAAGCAATACCAGAGGAAGCTGATTGCTTAATCCCAGGATTAATATTGACATTGTAAAGGCGTATATATATAGATTTGGTGAACATATTGAAGGTGGAGATAAAATGTTAACTACTGTAAGTGGGGAATGTATAATGGGACATTTTTTGTGGTCTATGCTCGGAAAGGACAATGATTCCTTACATGGGTATACATTTTCCCCTGCAAGTTTTACAATTGGGACAATTTAGAAATCCAGGACATAAAATTATTGATTGTAAGTGTGAACAGGTGTGTGCCTGGGTGAAAATGTGGATATGTCTGGGTTCAGCTCTGAACCCGAACAACCCCATTAATGGTAGATGCAGCAGATAAATTTCATTATATTGCGGAGAGTGGTATTGCTAGGTCAAAATTGGAGTTTATTTTGCCATCTGAAGGTGTTAAAATTAAAAACTGTTTATAAAATGGTTTACATTAAGATAAGCTTGTTGGAATCTTTGACATTTGGTATAGGGTTATGGAAATTATATACTAGTTTATTGGAGAATGAAGAGGTAATGGAAAGTTTGAAAGTTTTATTTAATGGTTGTGTGGAGAGACCAAAAGACTATGGTGATTTATTACAGTGGCGGGACTGCACAAAAGGAAAATGTTAGATTATCTTTAAAAAAATGGTTTCAAGAAGGCCAAGATGAGAAGAGAACAAGAAGAAGCTTTTGTGAGAAGGTTGGAGACCTTGCATAAGTTGAGGAGTGTTGGTTTTGATGTGGAGGAGGTGATAAGAAAAGGTTTAATGGAACGTGGGAAAAGAATTGTGCAACAGTCTAAGGTGAGCATGAAAAATGTTCTAGATATTTTTTTCAAGAAATGTTTCAAAGCACAAGGACATTTTACTTCAGTGCAATCTCTTGATGGTAAAGTCAGTGAGAAAATGATTTAGGAGTAACTAAATGTTTACTAAAGTTTTTTTTTAATGTCCCAAATGCCCTAAAAATAATTTTTTAAATGTACTTTATTTATTGATTTTGCATTTTTACTATATTTCCCCCTAAAGCACAGATTTCCGGCGCACATTAACACTGTTGGGTTCTGGTCTCCCCCCAGAGGGAGAGACCGAGGGGTTTGCAGGGGGGATGGTGAGGAGCCTGATGGCCACACACATCCCCTCTAGACCTCAGGGGGTAGCCCATAAGCGCAATGAAACACAGGAAATTCCTAGTAAATACACAAAAAGTAAATGTGTGCAAAAATTCCTCATTTTACGCCAGATGAAGCAGAACTAAAGAGATGTGTGTGCTCAAAATATGTGAAAGTAATGTGCATACAAATGTGCTGTCGCCCAGTGAGTTCAGGCATCCCAGAATCACCACTTCTGGGACACTTCCACACCTCAGCCCATGCCCTTGACCAGGCAGGCTTTGGTCACCTATCATATGGCACTAATGACCAAAGGTGTATACCCTAGGACCGTGTGGTTCTCAGCTGTACTCCACATCCCATATGGATAAGAACAGATACTACACTTGATCTTAGCCAAAAAGCCAATTTGAATATCTTTTCCAGAAAACCAAAGGTATGCAAATTAGCTTGCCTGACAAAGAGAAGAGGGGATATCCTATCTAATGGCAGAAGAATTAAGATATGCGATTTACAAGATACTCTTCCTAAAAACTAAGAGTAGTGTCGTCAATATTGTTGAGCAAAGCAAAACATTCAAAGCAGAATTTAGTCCGGAGTTTAGGAAAACTTTGATTCTAAACGAATCTTAATTTTCTCACGTTTCTCCCTTCGTGGTAACGAGTCAAGATTTCCTAAAATGGCAGCTGCATGTGTTACAAAGCTAAACTAGCAAGCCAAACACCAGCAACAGCCCCTGTTTAAAGGTGGTTTACTGACTATACAGTGCCATCTTCATTATTAAATGAAAAGCAGCTGCAGGCTAATCAGCCATGCGTTCTTCATCCACCCTGAGCATGGCCGTACCCTAAAGTAGCGTGGCCTTAGGGTACGGCCTTTAATTCAGAACAATTTTCTTGGGGAACATCACCAAAGTTGCCGAATAAAATTTTTGCTTATCTCCAGGCACTAAGCATACAATGCTAATGCATATTTTTGGTCTCCCTAATGACAAACATACAAGTGATGTATGCTCAGGTGAGAAAGCAGGTAAGTAAACAGTAATAACAACACAGCAGCAATATAAACATTGCATTATTTCCACACAGCAAATTAGCAGAGATGCCTTTTAAACATGCTTATGTAGCACAGCAAGAAAAATAGCTAAGTCAGCCTCAATTCTGCAAAAAGTTCATTCAAGAGAAAAGTCCTTAATTAAATAATAATAATAATAACAGATGAGAAGAGGTTTTCTAGCTGTGAGGCCTTAGGAAGAATCCCTGGGCGGGTACTATTTCTGTTATGGAGACCAGCTCATATACATGATGACTATTGTAGGCTAGAATGCTTCCCTGGATTTCTGGGTAAAATATATGCAAATTGTCATGTCTAACATCTGGCATCAGATAGATTTAGGAAAGTTAATTTGAATATCTGTCCTAGAAATCACCTGCTCTACAACACTGTGCACATGTACTCAGCGTACCATGGGCTCTCCATTATGATAAAGAGTACCCTCCTAGACAATGCATATATATTAGTGAGAAACACATTTAAGTCTCTACATACAAATGGTGGCTGGTTAGATGGCTATTTAATAGTACTTGCAGGCCCTTTTGGATACAGGTGTTCAACATGTGATTTAGGCTTGATGTACGTCTGGCCTAGTGGTTGTTTTAGCTGATGGGTGTCTCAGGTGTAGTCCCTCACCTGCAGCAGTGTCTGTAAAAGCTGTAATTTCGCTGATCACTTTGCTGTCTTGGTACCTGTCCTAGAAGCAATGTCTCTAGATTCTTGGTCTCACAGGACAACTGAATACAATCTCTAGGAGAAGGAGCTCTAGCATGTGCTTTCCCTTTGCTGTCTACTCAGGAACTCTTCCTTCTGGCAGAAAGCAGGACCAGCCCTCTACTACCAGGAGGGGAGAAACAGGGTGGTTAGCCCTGTTTCTGCCAATCACTGCCAACCATACCTTCTTTAGCTGGAACATACAGCCTAACAATGCATAACAGAACAATACATAATAAACATTTGCAGATACCCCCTGAGGTCTGAGGTCTCATTGTAAGAGGTCTACAGGTTGGAGCATAAGTAATAAGCCTATTATGTGTGATACCTGTAGTAGTTGGAGTAGACAGCACACATGGGTTACTGTACATAGGAGGGTGCATGCAGGGGTGTAACTCTAATTCATAGACCCTCATAGAAAATATAATGGAGCCCCCAGCAACATTTAAGAAAATTAAAACGGCGGCATAAGTAGCAATAATATTTAGCATAATATATCAGAAAACCCACATAACCCAAAAAGCCGCAATATTGTTAATCTCCACAAAAAAGGTACAATCTCTTGCACTGATTAGGTCCCCTAAACCTCTTCACCCGATAGCAAAAGCCATGGCTGCTATGTATATACTGTTGACTACACTTATGGTGCATTTCTATGTACCTTTGATGCAGTAAATATACACAGATATTGCCTTCAATGCTTAGTCTGTAAGAAGACTTCTCTGTATCAGCCTGAAGTGTTGCTTCTGAAATAAATCTTTACAAACAGAATCGCTCTAGGAGTGCTGTCTTCATATATCATGCATGATACCATCTCAGAAATACACAGCACCTCCTTACAGGGCAACCCATGGTTACACGATTACAGGTCATCACGGCTTTGTTGGATGGTTATAAGAGAGAGGTCTTGAGGGTAAATTGAAACACTGAATCTAGCCGGAGCTGTAGCCATCTGTAATTACACCTGGCAGTAGACGTCAATCAGTATATGTGTATATTGTCATACTGCGCTATAATATCTATATAGGGCATAAAAGACACCTGTGGGTGTAAAATAACAAGAGCAATGAGGATGCTGCTTTTGATATATAATTAAATGTCTTGCGCAGCAGGAGCACAAGTCTAAGGTCAATTTTTTGCTTTCAAGGTTAATTGTTCTGTTTGTTGTGCAAGTCACAGATCAGATGATTTACTGATGGTTCGGGCATCTATTACCAAATTGTTTACAGTTTTATAGAAATGGACCCATAGCTGACTTTACTGATTATGTTTCTGCAATGAGGCAGACTGGCCAATTTACTTTGCTGCTGTTTCTCTCAATTCTGTCTGCTGTCAGTAAAATGGAACAATCCAGGGGCGGACATACCGCGGTGCAGCCGGTTCGGCTGCACCGGGGCCCGGGACCAGAGGGGGGCCCTTTCTTCCCGGCGGCAGGTAGAGATGTGAGCGCTTCCATTTTGGAAGCGCTCATCTCTATATTCATCTGTATCGCCGTCCTTAGGACGGCGATACAGATGGATAATGCGGGGCAAGGGAGGGAGAGGCGTGTCCCTTCCCCGTTCCTCTGATAGGCTGCAGGCACTAGGCCTGTAGCCTATCAGAGGCCGGCACAGGCGGCGCGATGACGTCATCGCGCCGCCTGAGCCGTACAGCGCGGGACACAGGCCGGAAGAGGCCTGCATCGCGTCGCTGACAGAGGCAAGGAGGTAAGTATAACTGTTAATTTTTTTTAATTTAAGTTGGCACTCAGTGGGGGCACTATGGGGGAGGAGCACTATGGAGGAGAGGCACTATGGGGGCCACTTTGGAGGGGGAGCACAATGGAGAAGGAACACTATGGGGGCCACTATGGAGGAGGAGCACTATGGGGGGCCACTATGGAGGAGGAGCACTATGGGGGGCCACTATGGAGGAGGAGCACTATGGGGGGCCACTATGGAGAAGGAAAACTATGGGGCTACTATGGAGGAGGAGCACTTTGGGGGGCCACTATGGAGGAGGAGCACTATGGGGGGCCACTATGGAGAAGGAACACTATGGGGGCTACTATGGAGGAGGAGCACTATGGGGGGCCACTATGGAGGGGGAGCACTATGGGGGGCCACTATGGAGGGGGAGCACTATGGGGGGCCACTATGGAGAAGGAACACTATGGGGGCTACTATGGAGGAGGAGCACTATGGGGGGCCACTATGGAGGAGGAGCACTATGGAGGAGGAGCACTATGGAGGGGGAGCACTATGGGGGGCCACTATGGAGGGGAGCACTATGGAGGGGGAGCACTATGGGGGGCCACTATGGAGGGGGAGCACTATGGGGGCCACTATGGAGAAGGAACACTATGGGGGCTACTATGGAGGAGGAGCACTATGGGGGGCCACTATGGAGGGGGAGCACTGGGGGGGCCACTATGGAGGGGGAGCACTATGGGGGGCCACTATGGAGGGGGAGCACTATGGGGGAGGAGCACTATGGGGGCCACTATGGAGGAGGAGCACTATGGGGGGCCACTATGGAGGAGGAGCATTATGGGGGGCTACTATGGAGGAGGAGCACTATGGGGGGCCACTATGGAGGAGGAGCACTATGGGGGCCACTATGGAGGAGGAGCACTATGGGGGGCCACTATGGAGGAGGAGCACTATGGGGGGCCACTATGGAGGGGGAGCATTATGGGGGCACTCTGGAGGAGGAGGACGACTATGGGGGGCCCTATATATATACTGGCACTATGGAGGGCGAGGATCACTATGGGGGCCCTATCTTATATTCTGGCAGACATGGGGGCACTATGGAGAAGGGGGGGAGAGGAGCACTATTGGGGTCATTGTATAGGGGCACTAAGAGGGTTTTTTGGGTACATAGTAGGGGGCATTGGCACATTATGAGGGCACTATGGGGACATTGGCTGGCCGGGGGCACTAATTATTTCTATTGTTGGGACTATTACTATCAGCTTAGCACAGTTATTTTTGGGGAACATTTTGGTTATAATTTAGTGTCAGGGACACTTTCCTGGGTGCAGTTATTTTAATTACTGAAGGCGGTAGTATTTGAGGGGGACTGTTTCTGCAGTATAGTTTTGGGGAGCACAGCGGGCACAGTATTGGGGAGTGGCAGGATGAGGAGTTCAAGAAGGTGGAAGAATGATAGAAAAGTAGGAATCTAAGATGTCTATTTGTCAAACTCCACAGAGAGAAGAGATGGCTGGAAGAAATCATCATGGCAGTCTGGTCTGAAAGGAAAAGATGAGGAAAGAGAACATCTACATCTAAGAAGACGTCACTGGATGTAGGAGGTATGTGGACCTGTATTAGGCTACTTTCACATCTGAGTTGGTGATTCTGACAGGCTGGTCCAGCAGAGAACAGCCTTCTGGAATTCACCGGCTCTGGCACTGCTGGATGCAGACAGAATGCCCGCCGGCCCCATTAACTATAATGGGGTCAGGCAGAGATCCGGCCACAATCTGGCAAAAATGCAGAGAATCAGCAGGACACAAACCTCTGCATGACTGAGTCTGTGTCCGGCCAATTTCTTGCATTCTCTGCCAAATCAGGTGGCCGGAGCGTAGTGCTGCAGGTGTGAAAGTAGCCTTACCCTGTATGTTTTGTATTGCTGTATGTAATGTTAGGACACCATAGGTTAGGTTGAGAATTTGGTTTGGGAACGGCGGGGGGGCCCAAACACATTCCTTGCACAAGGGCCCTCTGCTGTCTGTGTCCGCCCCTGGAACAATCATATCTGGATCCAGAGGATGAAATCTGCATAGAGCTAATACTGGGTTGCTACAATTGTACCCAGTCTTAACCTGTACTGATACATTGTAGCAAAGTATTAGACCCAGACTACTGCTTTGTACTGCTGATCGTCATACTTTAAAGGGTGTGTCTAACAACTGAGTTTTAAATAACCTCCCTTCCCTTACTCACCCAAAGGGACCTGTCAAGGGAAACATACTTACCTATCTTAGGCTGAGTTCACATCACCCTTTAGCTTTCCGTTCCTCTGATCCGTCAGAAGAAGAGAGAGAGGAAAAAAACAGGATCCTATAAAAAAAAAACGATCCTGTTGCATCAGTTGTCATCCGTTTGAGACATTTCCATCTGAGATCTGTTTTTTAAGGCTAGTTGTACAGTAGCGGCAGCCTTCTCCCACCCGCCGGAACAGCCTTCCGGATCCGTGCTGCCACTAATGTACGTGTGCCGCCGGAGCACCCCAGTGACATGCTGCTTGGGAATACATCACCTCTGCATCAGAGTGCGTGAACCCTGTCCATACTAGACGTTTACATGTGGGGATGGAAGCGCAGTAAAGACAGTGGTGAACCTACAGAGCTAGAACCGTGTTTTGTGGAGCAGGTAAGTATGCTTCCCTTTTCAGGACGCACTAGAAGTTGGTCATGGATACATAAAAAAGCTCTATATGTCATGAGAAAAATATAGCTAAATTTGCTTTGCTACCCCCAAAACATTTTTCAAAAAAGGACCAAAACACTCTATCCGAAGTGAAATTAAGAAAGAGGCCCTACTGGAGCTAATACACCCTTCTACACTGTCTTCTCATTCAAAGAAGAGGAAAACAATGGGCCACCCATACTAGCTAGACCTATTTTTCTCCTCCCTTTTCTACAGGGTCAGACTGGCAATAGACCTTACTGGGAATCTTCCTGGTTGGCCAATACCGAGGGGTCTCCCACTTCACAGCTGCTCCCAGGATAAATTAATGCTGGAAGCGTCAGGTATTCACATAATCAGCTGGTGGATATATGTGTCCTCCCGAATTCAGCTGTATCGCTGTCTTCATGATGCAGGATACAGTTGATGAATACTGTAGCAGGTTATAGGAGCTGATGGATCCCTGCCCTGCTGTCACCCTCACAGACCATTAAGTCTGAAGCTTATAATGTAATGTACGAACAGCACAGGAGGTTGAAAAGCAATGACATCATCACAACTGAAATACAGGTTATGTAATGGTGTCACCAATGGTGAACAGTGGTATGCTCGTTTGACAGGTGATCACTTCTTTCATACAAGACCAATAATCTTAGCTTAACATCGTGTACAGAAGGTGTACTGTTGACACCAGTTTGCACGGTAGTCCAGGGCAGGGGGTAACTGCAAAAGGATTGTTCTTTAATGCAATGTTATGTAATCTTATGTATTGGTATGCCATGTACTGCAACCAATGTAGCCATGTATCATCCATACACAGCCAAGGGTTGATAATCCTGGTTCAGCCCTTGCAGGTTGCTAGGTGGGTGCCTCGCTCCACCCCCGGCTCTTGAGAGTGGAAAGTAAGAACTCAGAGGGGAAGGAAGCCCAGTCATATGTTCTCTCTTTGTAAGATCTGCAGAAGGAGAGAGACATAAAGAGAAGGAGAGAAAAGGAGAATCTGCATGGCCAAGGATAGGAGTCATAAGGTAATCTGTGACTACAGTTTTTCAGACCTAACTGCTGTGAAGGACACTTTTAAAACACTCTTCACACTTGGATATATCCTGACCAGATGTACCTTCAAAACCCTGTATCCCGCAGTGGACACTATGGCCTTCTTTACCAAGGTACTGTTTAGGGATGAGCGAACTTTTGAAAAGTTCGGTTCGCTTCGCTTCGGCGAACTTTCGTGAAGTTCGGATTCGTACGAACCGAACCTAAAACGAACCTTGCTATAACGGCTGAATAATTGCTGCTACAATAATGGGAGTCTGATAGGGTATAGTTTTGTGTACTTGCAGTTGCTATTACAATGAAAAAAGTGGAAAAAATCCAAGTGACTTCAACAATGGTGACGCAAAATATACGCATATTTGAGAATCTACACTAATGCGTACGCTAATGCGAACATTCCCGCACAAATAACGAACATACAGTCTAGCGTTGTCAAAGGTACGCTACTTAACAGAATGAATGTGTACGCATTAGCGTACGCATACACTGCGTCTGCGAACATTCCTACTCAAGTAACGAAACATACAGTCTAGCGTTGTCAAAGGTACGCTACTTAACTGAATATGTACGCATTAGCATACTCATACACTGCGTCTGCGAACATTCCTACTCAAGTAACGAACATACAGTCTAGCGTTGTCAAAGGTACGCTACTTAATAATGTATACTAATGCGTACGCTAATGCGTATGAATTCATGAAATGCGTGTACACATTAGTGAACATTCTAAAATATGCGTATATTTGGGGTATGGCATATGAATATAAATATACGCATATTTGAGAATGTTCGCTAATGTGTACGCATTTTATGAATTCAAACGCATTATCGTACGCATTAGCGTACATTCTCAAATATGCGTATATTTTGCGTCGCCGTTATTTTAACCAGATTCGTTACGAACTTTCTCAAAATTCGGTTCGGTGACGAACCGAACTTTTGGGAAAGTTCGTAACGAATCTGGTTCGTTACGGTTCGGTTCGCTCATCCCTAGTACTGTTGCCAGACATAGATTTTTCTGAGAGAGACTTTAGCAAGATAATGTACATACAGGGCATAACTCCAATCCTTGCCTAAATCCATACACTGCTCTCTGGGAGAGAATTAAATTGTTACAATAGAGAGAAAAAGACATTTATTCTTATACCACAAGCCTGGTTTTCTGACTCCTACACCATACTCTGGCCTTTGCACTCTACACACCCTGCTTTGCATGCATCCAAACACCTAACATTAGGGGTACCCCAGCTACCATCAGACAGGAGCTCCAGAATCAGGATCTGCCTCAAGGGAAGAGAGGGGGCTCCCTCATTTCACTGCATGGCCATAAGGAGCTACGGTGTGAGGATAGCTGGCATGATTGAGTGTGCCAGCCAGAGCCACTACCACTCCCATCCTTACGCTCCGGCTCCTCATGGGCTTGCTGCATTTGTATTGTGTATATTGTTGATTGTGCTCGTTTGGGGCTTAAATTGCCCCATCTAAAAGTATCATTTGATATTAGGAAGAAAGGACAAATAAAGAAAGAATGTGAAAATGTCACCCAAAATTGAATTTTTGTATGATGTTACCATTTCAGTTCTAAGCTGAAGGCATTAAATTGTAAAGGCATTTGTACAGCACTGACATCATAAGGCAATGCGGAGAAATCTCCTCTCTTTTTTATAATATCATCTCAATACTTATCTAACTACTTCTTCCTCTTATTTTCCATGTAACACCTATTCTTCTCCAGAGCTCCCCCGGTAATTGCAGGGTAAATTGTTTGAAGATTTTCACCTGTCATCTTCTGTGAAATGCTCATACATAATTCGCAGACTCTCTGTCTTTCTCACTTTCTTCCTCTTTATCTACTTCTAGACAAGTGCTAAATCTCTTCCACTGCATCACAGAAGGCAGAAGGCAAACACACAAATGGATACAGGGCCCCACTACTGACACGGAGTGGGACACTGCATAACTCTTTGTAATGGTGAGTTGAAGCTCAATATCATGAAACAGAGCTCTGACTACTATAAAAATATCTTAGGAAGTCATTCAGCACTTATCATCTTTATTGTACTATGAACTGAACACCAGCAGATTTCTTAATTCTGGTCTGGATATAGTTCAAGTATAAGATATGATAAAACTGGGATAAGAGATAATTAAAGTAAATTATTTGTAGAATGACTCAACACTTGAAATACTAAGCACTGGAGCTTCACACCAATAAAATGCAATACCCTGTTGGGTGTCAGGCTTGTTTTAACCATAATGTTCAACATAAATTGCTTATCCACTGCAGGACATCAAACTCACCATCAGCATTAACACTTGTGTAATGTATTTTTAATTTATTTTTTATTCATTGGAGAAAATATTCTTTTTAAATGATCTCTGGAAGTTGAAGACTAAGATTTACTTATGTAAGATTTCCATATTTTACTTTATTTGAATCTAATTTTCTTTCTCTGTTTGCTGTTTTTAACTGAGATGATCTACATTAAAGGGGTTCTCTGGGATTTTACTACTGATGACCTATCCTCAGGATAGGTCATCAGCTGTTTGAGAAGGTACCGGCGCTCCTGTGAGTGGCGCTGCCTTCTCTGTGCTTACCAAGCACAGCGCCGTACATTGTACAGTGGCTGTGCTTGGTATCACAGCTCAGCCCCATTCACTTCTATGAGGCTGAGCACGACACCAAGGACAACTACTATACAATGTAAGGCTGTGCTTGGTAAACACAGAGAAGACCGTGGCGCTCACAGGAATGCCGCTGCCCTCTCAAACAGCTGATCAGCGGGGGTCCCCGGTTTTGGACTACCACTAATCAAACACTGATAACCTAAGCTGAGGATAGGTCATCAGTGTTAAAATCCCTGAAAACCCCTTCAATTGACCTTCTTATGATCAGTGGCTATTTACTCTATGCCATAAATGTTTTCTAAATTTAATCTCAATCCTTAACCAGAGAGGACTCCATTACAGCTTAGTCGTCTTATCTATATATTCTATATTGTAACAGTTATATTCCTGTACATAGGGGCAGTATTATAGTAGTTATATTGTTATACATAAGAGACAGTATTATAGTAGGTATATTCTTGTACATAGGGGACAGCATTATAGTAGGAATATTCTTGTACATTGGAGCAGTATTATAGTAGTTTTATTCTTGTATATAGAAGGCAGTATTATGGTAGCTATATTCTTGTATATAGAAGGCAGTATTATGGTAGCTATATTCTTGTATATAGGGAGCAGTATTATAACAGTCATATTCTTGTACATTAGAGCAGTATTATAGTAGTTATATTATTGTACATAAGATGCAGTATTATAGTAGTTATATTCTTGCACATAGAGAACAGTATTATAGTAAATACAGTGATCCCTCAACATACAATGGCCTCAAGATACAATATCATCAACATAAATTGGTCTTTTCTGACTCATTATAAGTTGAATCTAGACTCAACAAACAATGCCTCAGACCCAGATCCAACCAATCAAGACCACTTCTCTGGTAAAATAGCTGGATTAGGCTACTTTCACACCTGCGGCGCTCCGGCAGGCTGTTCCGGTGGGTGAACAGCACGCCGGATCCGTGCTGCCGCAGATGTACATGTGGGGCCGGAACAGCGCTCCGGCCCCATTCACTGTAAATTCACCGGCCGCAGCACGGCAACCCCTGCTGAGAGGCGGCCGGGACAAAAATACAACATTACACTGTAAATTACACTATAAGAAAACTTTCCTCATTGTCCTACATCATCAAAATAAGATTTAGCAAGCAGAAGGAATATAGGGAGGGTGAAAGAAAATGAACTGAGAACACCAGTACCAGTGCCAAAGACTGAACCTCTAGAAGCTTTGATGTCAAGCCTATAATGTTGGACAAACATAGAGGATGATGACAAAGAAGCTGCACTACAGATATCATAAAGTGATGTGAAGCTTGCATGTTTTCAGCCCAGAAAGCTACATTTGATCTTGTAGAAAGGGCCCTAAGGGAGGCTGGCAGAGAAAGATCTTGAAACCTGTAAGCCTCTGTAATTGCCATACTGATCCACCTGGCAAGGGAGACTTTGAATGCTGTGTAACCTTTTTTTTATTTCAGCAAACAATACAAAAAGATTTTCTGATTTTCTAAAGCCTTTTGTTCTCTCTGTATAAACAGAAAGAGCTATTTTGACATTGAGCGTGTGCTAGCTTCTTTCTAGTTCATTGGTAGGTTGTGGATAGAAGGTAGTGTCACTTTAGGTAAACAAGAGGGTAATGCCCTGTGCACAACTTCTTTTGGTACAAACTTCAGAAAAGAGTTTGCAGATAAGGCTTGCAACTTTTCGACACATCTGCCTGAGGTGATGGCTACTAGAAATATTATTTTGATAGAAATCTACTTTAAATCTGAATGAATTAATCATTCAGACTGAGGAGGCATCAATCCCTTAAGCAGAATACATAAATTCCAGGACAACCCAAGATGTTTAACCCTTTCAGTACCGGAGGTTTTTTCGGTTATACGTTTTCGTTTTGCGCTCCCTGCCTTCAAACAGCCATAACTGTTTCATTTTTCTGTTCAAATAGCTGTATGCTTGTTTTTTGCGGGACAAGTTGTACTTTCCAATGCCACCATTTAATATTGCATATGGTGTAGTGGGAAGCAGGAAAAAAAAACTCTATTCTGCTACAGTTCTACGGGTTTCTTATTTACAACGTTCGATGTTCATTAAAACTGACCAGTTACTTTCATTCTACTGGTCAGTACGAATCCGGCGATACCTAATATGTATAGTTTTTCCTGCGTTTTGATAGTGATAAAATAATTATAAAGTTGGCCTTTTTTTTTTTTTGTCATATCTTGACCCCTATAACTTTTTGGTATTTATGTGTATGGAGCTGTATGGGGGCTCATTTTTTGCGGGGCGATCTGAAGTTTTTATTGATTCCATTCTGGGGTGTGTATGACTTTTTGATCACTTTTTATTTCATTTTTTTTAGAAAAAAAAAGCAACAAAAAACAGAGAATCGCCATTTGGACACTTTTTTCAGCCACACAATTCGCCGTATTGGAATTTTTATATTTTAAAAGTACGGGCGTTTTCGGTCACGGTGATACCCATGATATCTATATTTATTGTTATTTAGGTATTTATTTTTTAATTATACGGAAAGGGGGGTGATTTGAACTTTTATATTTTTTTTATTTTTTAACATTTTTTTAAACATTTTTTGTGATTATTTTAAAGTTCAAATATGAGCAAATAGATTGTGTTTTTATTTTTTCTTTATGAGCAATGAGGGTCTTTTATTTTAGCGTACGCTTCCGGGTTTAGACACAACTAGATGCCGTGATCACGAGTGATCACGGCATCTAAAGGCCTAGTAAGACGCCGCCGATGGCGGTAAGTACCCGCAAATCTCTGCTGTTAGAAACAGCAGAAACTTGCTGGCCATGACGCCCGCCGCACGTGCGAGCGGGCTCCATGTGTCCACATCGCCCCAGCGCCGTACATGTATGGCGCTGGTACTGTAAGGGTTAATTATTGGTCTCAATTTCTTAAGGGCTTTAAAGAAACTACCAAGAAAAGGTTGCTTGTGAACTAAATGCATTAAAGGGGTTATCAGGAAAAGATTATTTATGACTTATCCTCAGGATAAGTCATCAGTACAGTATCAGATCTGCAAAGGTGCAAAACCCGGGTCCCCTGACAATCAGCATGTTTGGTTGAGGGTGATAAAGACCTTTATGTAGAAGATAATCATCTTGAAGAGGCAGCTCCCAATAATCTCTCCCTAAAAGCTGTAATAAGGTTGGATACCGCATTTTTCTTGGTCTGTATGGTGCCAGAAGAATTGCTGAGGGTTTGTCTAGACAGATCTTTGCTAGGACTTTGTGGGGAAGACACACTGAAGGAAAGATGATTAGTGATCAGTGATTCTTCCAACTGATTGAAAAGGCATCCAGGATGTCCAGGTGATTAGTCCTGTAAATGAAAGAATAGCATGGAAGCGGGGCTCAGCGGTAGTGAAGATGCGGCTTGACTTCGGTGGAAGGTTTACAGGCTGGGAAAGGGTTAATCGGGATAGTAGGCTGAAGGGCTGGGGGAGGTCTGGGTGCAGGAAGGGGAGGAGTGGGTTTTTCCCGCCGTGCATTTAAGGCACTTGCAGGAAGGGGAGGAGTTTGTTGATCAGTGGAGAAGTAAGTGTGCAGCAGTTTGGAAGATGTCGGCGTTGGAGCAGTTGTTAGCTGAGGTTAGGGCAGCTGCAGTGAGCCACGGGCATGAGTAGCTGTAAGAGTCCCTTAGGTCAGCTTTGGGGGGTGCTTCGGTGGGTGTTGCAGCCATCCCCCTTAGACCTCGGGCTCGCAGGTCTAGGCCACCTGAGCGGCTAAGCCCTGAGGTCACCCCTAGGGTCCGGCGGCGCCTAGGGAGACCCTTAAGGGACCCGCCAGTTCGGCAGCGGGGCAGTTTATCTTCTGCTGCACGCGGCCGTGCTGGGAGGAATCCTGCACGACGGTTGGATTCAGCGGGGGAGGGGCGGGTTCCCCGTCAAGTCCCCCATAGACGACACGGTGAAGAGGTGGTGTCGGCGGCGGGCTCCCTACAGGGACGCCGTAGCAGGGAGTGCGTCAGGTCCTTACCTGTCAGCGGGGCTGCCTCCCCGGCGAGGCAGGCAGGCCCCAGGAGTGTAGTTGCGGCGGCTTCCCTCAGGACGGGTTGTCAAGGCGACCGGGAAGTGCGGGGAGCGGAGAGGTCGGCAGCGCGGCCTGGTACTTCAGGTGGGCGGTGCTCTCGCGGGAGGACTGTGAGCAGGGTCTTAGCTCCGCCCCCTTCAGGAGTGGTGTCGGGAGGAAGCGGCAGGACCATGGAGGATGAGGCAGAGTGTCGGGCAGCTGGTTCAGCTGCTGAAGAGGAGCAGGACCCTGGACATCGGCTGCTTCATGGAGGGCCTGACACAGGAGAGACTGAAGATGCTTACCCCGCCCCCATGGGTACGGGGGGCGGGTCTCCGGCGGCGAGATCGGTGGAGGACGGCGAGTGGAGCCAGGATTCCGGCGAGGGTGAAGATGGACCTACAGACGGGCCAAGCACCTCTGCTGCACCGGCTGCGGCGGCAGGACGTGCTGGGAGCCTCTGTGGATGTGAGGAGCGGATTTCTGCGGCGGCTGGGAGCGGTTCCCAGGGACGGCCAGGTGAGCGGACGTCTGAGGGGGGGGCGGGAGTACAAGGGGGGTTAGTGTCGGGATCTCAAGTGGCTGGGGGGGCTGCAGGTACAGTGCAGGAGCTGCTGTCGGGGGTGGCGGCGTTGTTAGCGCGTGTGGATTCGGGGGTAGGGGCCGGGCCAACGGCGGTTTGGGCACCGGCGGATTCAGCGGGGTTAATGAGTCATGGGGTAGCTCAAGGTGGGGTGGTGGCTGGTACTTCAGCGAGAGTGGTGGCTCCTGGGGCGGTTGAGGGGGCGGTAATAGCAGACGCGGCTGCGGTTGCGGGCATAAGCGGGTCTGCGAAGGCTGGTAGTGTAGAGGGTCACTGTGGAGGGTCTCATAGCTTCTCCAGGTGTTTTAAGTGGGGTAAGGGACAAGAGACTGGTCACAAAAGGTCAGATGCCAGTGAGAGTGGACGCGATGCTGCCATTTCTAAGGAAATACCCAAATAAGGGGGCAGCGGAGTTGTTGTACGCAGGGTTCACTACAGGTTTTCGCATTCCGTGTCAGTCTGTGGGGATTGAGGGAGGTGCTAGGAATTTGGCTTCTGCGTTGGCCAGGCCGCATGTTGTTCGTGAAAAGATTGATAAAGAGGTTAGGGCTGGTCGGGTGGCGGGTCCATTTCAGGAATCGCCGTTGCTGGGATTGCGTGTGTCGCCATTGGGTTTGGTGCCAAAGAAGGAGCCAAATAAATTTTGGCTCATTCATCATTTGTCGTATCCGGCGGGGAGTTTAGTGAATGACGGCATTGCTCAGGAGTTATGTTCGGTTTCTTATACGTCGTTTGATTCTGCAGTGAAGTGGGTTCGACGTTTTGGACAGGGTGCATTGTTGACGAAAACGGATATTGAGGCGGCCTTTCATTTGTTGCCAATTCATCCGGATAGGTTTCATTTGTTGGGGTTTAAGTGGGAGGGTCAGTTTTATGTTGACTGTTGTTTACCCATGGGTTGTGCGATCTCTTGTGCTTTGTTCGAAAAGTTTAGTACGTTTGTGGAATGGGTGGTTAAGCAGGAGGCGGGTTGGAACTCCGTTCTCCACTATTTAGATGATTTTTTGTTCTTAGGGCTGGCAGGGTCCAGGGTGTGTTCGGTTTTGTTGCACACTATGGAACGGGTTGCGGCTGCTTTTGGTGTCCCGTTGGCGCCGGAAAAAACGGAGGGCCCTTCCACATCGGTTAATTTTTTGGGGATTGTGATTGACTCTGTGCGCATGGAATGTCGCTTGCCGGAAGATAAGTTGGCTGACTTAGTAGAGGAGGTGGCGGCGTTGCGACGGAGTAAAAAAGTGCAGCTTCGGCGGGTTCAGTCAGTATTGGGGAAACTGAACTTTGCTTGTAGAATTCTTCCCATGGGGCGGGTTTTTTGCCGCCGGCTTGCGATGGCTACGGCAGGAGTGTCTGCACCGTATCACTTTGTGCGATTGTCAGCGGAGGTGCGTGAGGATTTGGGTGTGTGGGAAAGTTTTTTGTCCCAGTTTAATGGGCGTTCAGTTTGGATGGAAGCACCGGTTTCGAATGTTGATTTGGAATTGTTTACCGACGCGTCCGGATCGTGTGGATACGGGGCGTTTTTCCAAGGTCAATGGAGTGCGGGGGAATGGCCTCAGGAATGGCGGCAGGTGGGTTTTTTGACTAACTTGGCTTTGTTGGAATTATTCCCCATAGTGATGGCTATGGTATTGTGGGGAGATTTGTTGCAGAATAAGCGGGTGCAGTTTTGTTGTGATAATTTGGGAGTGGTGCAGGCGATTAACGCACAGTCGGCTAATTCTCCGCCAGTTTTGCGCCTGTTGCGTCATTTAGTGCTTAGAGGTCTGGTTTTGAACGCCTGTTTTGTTGCCGTTTATGTTCCTGGTGTGGAGAATTGGTGGCTGATTCCCTTTCTCGTTTCCAGTGGGAACGTTTTCGCGGATTGGCACCGGAAGCGGACGAACAGGGACAACCTTGTCCCCAGTGGCTCTGGAGCGTGGCCTTGGGGTCTCCATCTCCTTGATTAGACGGTCCGTGAGTAGTAGTACTTGGACAGCGTATGCAGCAGTATTGGAGCGGTGGGAACATTTGCTGGGGAAGTGTGGGGGTTGTAGATCGGAGAATGATTTTCAGGCATTATTAGTGTATTTTATTGGATTGTCTTTCGGGGAGGGTGTGTCGTATTCGGTGATGGCTAAGCGGGTAGCGGCTGTGGCTTTTTGGTTTCGATTACGGGGGTTTGTAGATGTATCTAAGTGTTTTTTTGGTACGTCAAGCTTTAAAGGGCTATAGGCGTCATGTGCGTACAAGGGACACACGTCGTCCTGTGTCGTTTGAGATTTTGATGTTATTATCGCGTATGGTGGAGTTAGTTTGTCGAGTATGAGGTTCGCTTGTTTCGGGCTGCGTTTTCATTAGCCTTTTTCGGTGCTTTTCGGGTTTCAGAGTTGGTGGCGAGGTGCAGAGCTGGGGGTGGGGGATTGCGCCCGGAGGACGTCATAACTGGTTCGGATGGTCTGCAGCGTTTTCTGAGACGATCTAAGACGGATCAAGCTGGCAAGGGATTTCGGTTTTTGTTACGATCTTTGCACGGGTCGGTGGTTGTCCATTATGGTGTGTGTCCGCTTTTACGGCAATGCGGCCTCCGGTTGCGGGTTCCTTCTTGGTTCATCTGGACGCCACTGCTTTGTCGCGTTTTCAGTTTGTGGCGGTGTTTAGGAAGTTTTTGGGGGCAGTGGGGTTACTGGCTCGGGAGTTTGCGTCTAACTCCTTTCGGATTGGGGCTGCCACTGAGGCTCATAGATGGGGATTGGGCGACGATTTAATACAGCGCATAGGACGGTGGGAGTCATCCTGTTTTCGAACGTATATTCGCCCACACTTGGTTACGGCGGTTTTGCCGTAATGTGGGTTTTTTTCTTAATCTGTGTGTGGGGAATTTTTGTGGTGAGCTGGATTTGGTTCCGGAGGACTTGTTTATGTTGCTGATGTGGTGCTGTTTGTTTTGTTGTTGCAGGACCTAGACCATGTTTGGCTTGGATTTTCGGCCACTCCTTCGTTTACTGGGGAGCTCAGCGAGCTGATGTTCGACGGAATGGCAGGCAGTTGGGTTTTGCGGTTGAGGAGATGCAGGTGCGCTGGATTGGGTTGAGGGGTTTGTTGTGGGGGCGAGTGCTCCCGGAATTTCGTTTTTACGTTTCTTTGGATCGTTCGCCAGATATTCTTTTGTTGCATGCGTGAGGGAACGACCTGGGGATACGTCGTTCCAGGGATATAATTCGGTATGTTAAGTTAGATTTATTGAGGTTGTGGGCTGAGTTTCCAGCATTGTCGATAGTTTGGTTGGAGACTGTGGCTCTCAGGGTGTGGCGAGGTCAGTGGACGAGCTCAATAAAGCGCGGGCTAAGATTAACAAGGAGATTGGTCGTTTTGTGCGCAGGCAAGGAGGTTTTGTTGTGCGGCATCGTGATTTGGAAGAGGCGTCTCCGCAGTTTTTGAGAGCGGATGGAGTGCACCTCAATGAGGTGGGGATAGATCTGTGGGCTTTGGGCTTGCAGGACGGATTGGAGATGGCTTTGAAGGTGTGGCGGGACGAACTCAGGTGAGGTGACACGTGTTCGTTGGTGGCCAGAGAAAAAGGAGGGATCCTGGGAGGTATAATGGAGAATAGGGGCATGATCCTTTGCGGGTGTGCACCTAGGAGGTTTTGTGGAAAGAAAAGTGGGGTTCCTGTGCGGGTGCATAGCCCTGCAGGGGTAGAATTTGGATGACTTGGTGCCCTTGGGTCGGTGAGTGCGGCCGAGGGTAATGGTCTGGATTATTTGTGGAGGTTCGCGAGTGCGAACGCAATTGAGTGTGATTGCCTCCTAGGATCTCTTCATGTCGTAGTGTTGGTTGGTTTAAAGATAAAAGATTGTTGAACAATTGAAACTGTTAAATTATTATATTGTTAATAAAGTGGCCACTATGGCCTTTTATACCAAGCAAAGTCTAAGTGTGGTCATTTGGGGTAGGGTATGGTTAGTAGCCGTAGATCCTTTTATCCTAGGAAGTCATAAAAATGTCTATTTTGCTATTCTGTCTCATCACCATCATATGCATTTGAGAAACTCCCCACTTGTCTGTCACCAGTTTGAAGTACTTCTTGTTGAGTTTCCAGTCTCCTTGTTTCAGGGACGTATGACTCAGGAGATCCACTGGTGTATTTGAAGATCCTCTTAAATGCACCGCTTTGAGATCTCGCAAATTCAGCTCTGCCCATGACATTATTCCCTTGCATTCTAGACGAAGCTAAATTATCTGATTCAGAACTGACTTCTTCTTTATCTGACCTCTGAAATGAAGGAGAGCTAGTCTAATAGCCTTTAAAGGGAACCTGTCATCACGTTTATGCTGCCCATACTAACGGCAGAATAAAGTAGAGACAGGTGAGTTGATTTCAGTGGTCTGTCATTTATAAGTTAAAAGTAAGTGGTGGCAGAGAACCAGCGCAACAAACATTGCAGACTGGGCCTGGAAAAGAGTCCTGGCCACCTGAGAAGAGTCCTGGTTATTCATGAATTCCTGCTCTCCCTGCCCACCTGCTGATGACTGACAGTCGCATACCTAGTTTTCTCCCTTTCTCTTTGGAAGAGAACTGCCAATAATCAGCAGATGGACAGGGAGAGCAGGAGATTAGGAATAACCATGACTCTTCTCAGGTAGATTTGCTTCTATTTAAGGCCTGTGCTGCAATGATTATGATGCTGGTTTTCAGCAACCACTAACTTTTAGCTCATGAGTGACACACCACTGAAATCAGCATTTCTGTCAATTATTTATGCTGCCCTCAGTGAGGTCACCATAAAGTTGATGACAGGTTCCCTTTAATTCTTTTAAATTCAAGAAAATCTGAAAAATTATGCTGGATCATTTCCCTTGGATGACTGTTGGACTGAGCTAGCCAGTATGGGCTGAAGAGGAGGAGGAGGAGGAGGAAATGGAGAGTCAGGCCAGTGAGGAGAGGGAATTCTTGCGTGTTGGGACTCTGGCGCACATGGCAGACTTCATGTTAGGCTGCCTATCCCGTGACCCTCGTGTTAGAAGCATTTTTTCAAACACTGATTACTGGGTGTTCACTCTCCTGGACCCACAGTACAAGCAGAACCTTTCCACTTTCATCCCTGTAGAGGAAAGGAGTATGAGAGTGAATCAATATCAACAGGCCCTGGTGCACAAGCTGAAACAATCCTTCCCATCTGACGCCGCTAGCGGCAGAGGGCGTGGTTCTGTGGGCCAAGTAGCGGGGGAGAGGAGGCGAGCAGGCAGCTTGTCCAGCACTGGCAGGGGAACGCTCTCCAAGGCCTTTGCCAGTTTTATGTCACCCCAGCAAGACACTGTCACCTGTCCCCAGTCTCGGCAGAGTAGGGGGGAGCTGTACAGAAAGATGGTGAGGGAGTACCTTGCTGACCATACCAACGTCCGGACCGATTACTCCATACAACTACTGGGTTTCAAAGCTGGACACGTGGCCTGAACTGGCGCTGTACGCCTTGGAGGTGCTGGCCTGCCCTGCCGCTAGTGTGTTGTCAGAGCCGGTATTCAGTGTAGCTGGTGGCGTCATCACCGATAAGCGCACATGCCTTTCAACTGACAGCGCTGACAGGCTGACGCTTATTAAAATGAACAAAGCCTGGATTTCACCGGAATTCAAATCTCCTCCGGGGGAAAGCAGGTAAAGATTAACATTACTTATGTATCCGATTCCTCTTCTCTACTCCTCCTACTCCTTCTCCTCCTTGTCGTCTTTGCCTAACGCTGACCCAAAACGCAATTTTTTAGAGGGCCAACTGTCACTCTTTTACGACAATTTTTCCGGAGGGCCCCCTATAGGCCCTCTCTCCAAACAATTTTTCCAGAGGGCCACCTACAGGCCCTCTCTCTAAACAATTTTTCAGGAGGGCCACCTACAGGCCGTCTCTCTAAACAATTTTTCCGGAGGGCCACCTACAGGCCCTCTCTCTAAACAATTTTTCCGGAGGGCCCCCTACAGGCCCTCTCTCCAAACAATTTTTCCGGAGGGCCACCTACAGGCCCTCTCTCTAAACAATTTTTCCGGAGGGCCACCTACAGGCCCTCTCTCTAAACAATTTTTCTGGAGGGCCCCCTAATTTTTTGCTGAGGGTCGACTTTATGTACTCCGAAAAGAAAAAAAATTTTGGAGGCTCAACAAAAGCCATTTTACTGCATTCTCAGTCGGACAAAGTCATTGGTGGCGTAACCGCCATGCTGTGTCAGGCTAAATTTTTGGGTGCTTCACCAGCTACCTTATCTAACTTGGTCACTTGTTGGTGTCACCGCCATGCTATGTCAGGCTTATACCTGCATTGTGTGGCTGGGGATAAGAGAGCAGTGCCAGCATGGGCATGGGTGATGGACCTTCGTTGTACCTAGTTGGGTGCTTCCCTAACATGTGATGGACATGTGCCTTGCCTTTCTTGGTCTGGGTGAGCACAATTGCCATGAGGGTAACCACCAGGCTGTTGCAGAAGAATTTGGGGTAATGGTGGGATTAGGCAGCCTCAGAGGCATCTATGCATGCTGCCCCTGCTGTTTCCTGTCCATTTCCGTGATGTTTCCATCATTTTCTGATGTTTCCAGGTTTTCACCCAGCCTTCCCTAGGCAGAGCCTTGGTCCCCTGCAAAAAATGCTCGAGTCTCCCATTGACTTCAATGGGGTTCATTACTCGAAACGAGCACCCGAGCATCAGGAAAAGTTTGTCTCGAATAACGAGCACCCGAGCATTTTAGTGCTCGCTCATCTCTAGTTAGTAATAAAAAACTGAACACAAGAACAAGGGGGCACAATCTGAGGTTAGTTGGGGGAAAAATCAAGAACAACATTAGAAAATATTATTTCACTGAAAGAGTAGTAGAAGCTTGGAACAAACTTCCAGCAGAGGTGGTTGATAAATCCACAGTAACTGAATTTAAACATGCCTGGGATAAACATGTATCTATCCTAAGATAACAATAAAGGAATAATAAAAGGGCAGACTAGATGGACCAGGTGGTCTTTTTCTGCCGTCAATCTTCTATGTTTCAAGTTGTTTCAATGGTACAAGTTGGCAGGCAGGCAGCAGCAAAACCGTGGCATGATGGAGGCAGCAGCATCAGCCATATGGAACATGATGATAAGCAGGCAGCAGCAGTGGCATTATGGCAGCAGTGGCATGATGGAGTCAGCAGGAGCCTGATGGAACAAGATGGCGGCAGTGGCATGATGGAGGCTGCAGCCAGATGGAACATGATGGTAGGTAGGACGGCAGACAGCAACAGTAGCAAGATGAGGCACTGCCAGCAAGGCCAGATCTATTCATTGACCTCAGCCAGAGGAGTGTGAAAATCCTCCTGAATACAGGCTTGGTACATTTTCACAAAAGTGATGTTTTGAGGAAAACTTGGTCCATTTGCGTGTCACCATACTCCCTGCGATGCTGAAAACCCTCAGCTTGCTGATTAGCCTCAGCCTGGCACAGCATGTAAAAGAACTGCTCCATCATGTTGGAGAGACTGGAATAGCTGCTGCAGCTTCTGCTGCTTGAGGTGGCGGGAGTGGGAGACTCTGGGGTGGTGGGGATGGCCCTCCCTTTCAGATTCACTGGTGGCAGGCGTCTGCTCGCCATAAGGCAAGCTGCGTACACAGTGCACGGCTATCCAGTAATCATAAGACTTGAGGTCAATAATATGCCTGTCAGTGCATAAGCAAGTGAGCATACCATTCTGGCCAGTGTGCCTGAGGAGCCAGTTCTTTCCGGCTCCACCCGCTACTGAGAGGATCGTGGCCAGTGCCATCATCATCTTCATCCTTTTGTTTCTCCACCTCTGACTCCTCCTCCAGTGGCTCATCCTCATCCTTCTCCTCCTCCCCCATGGGAGTTTCACCTTATGGGTCCCAACATCTACAATGCGGACAGCAAGATGCATTAGCTGATCTTCTTCTGTTGTCGTCTCCTGCTGCATGAACATCAGTGTCTGTTCTAAGATAAATATGAGGGAGATGAGATTGTGCATGCCACAGTTATCCGTGCTGACAAACTCTGAAATGCGAGGACAGTCTCCTGGACATTTCTAGCATCTTGTGCAAGCCAATGTACGTTTTTTAAAATGTGTTGCATGTGTTATTTCACTGACCATCTTGCCCAGTGGGAGTCAGTGGTGAGACAGCAAGCAGAATGTTTGATGCTTGATGTATTTTAGCAACTGCTCGCCTGTGTGGATACTCTCGCCCAGGCCAATCAGCTCCAACACCATATTGACAAATGTGATAGGAAGGAAGGGGTGGTGGACACGACCATGTGCCCTGGAGCTGTTGGGGATGGGGGCATGTCCATTTAGGAGGAGGCAAAGGAGGCAGATAAGTGCCTGGTGTGGGAGCCAGGCTGACACAATCATGGGAGGGTGAAAAGAACCTGGCCTTGTTTCTGGGGTGCTGCCTTGCCTCTGTTGCGAAAAACATTGACCCAGTGAGCCATGAAAGACATGTACTGTCCCTGCCCGTAACAGCTGCTTCAGGTGTCCACTGTCGCATGCACCTTGCCGCCCACAACAATTGCAAGGAGTGGCCCACATTCTCTGCTATTTGAAAGTACAAGGCAGGGATGGCTTTTTGGGAGAAATGATCCTGGCTGGATATCTTCCAGCCAGGCAGAGCGCACGTCATCAGCTCCCTAAAGGCAGCTCACTCTACTAAATGGTACGGCAGCGACTGCACCACCAGAAACTTGGTCAGGTGGGAAATCTGTCAGCAAATCTAACTATATGTAACCCAGTCCAGGGCAAAACATATCTGTCTTAATATTCTGTGTATTTCCGAAGTGCAGAAAATTAATTTTTATTCATATGCAAATGTGGTCTTAAGGTGCCCAGTGGGGTGTGCATAACTGTTATAGGAGCCCAAGCCCTCCTCTTCACTTGTTCCCTATAAAGCCCCTTGCTCCATCCAGCCTGCCCCCTTCACTGCGACTTCACGATCCTCCTTCAGCTCTGACCGGCTCGGCGCATGCGCGGTAAGTATGGTGAGGCCAATGCCCACCGCAGGGCATTCAATGTGCAAGCGCTGATCATTGCAAAGCTCACCAGCCAGCCTGAAGGAGGATTGTGACATCACAGTGGAGGGGCGGGCTGGATGGAGCAAAGGGAGGTACAGGGAACAAGTTAAGAGGAGGGCTTGGACTCCAGTAGAAGGCATGCCTGGGCTCTTATAACAGTTATGCATGCCCCACTCGGCATCTTGAGACCACATTTTCATATGAATAAAAGTTAATTTTATGCACTTCGGAAATACACAGAATACTAAGACAGGTATGTTTTGCATAGTGTCAGGCAGCACTATGTAGCCCTGGACTGTGTTACATATAGTTAGATTTGCTAACAGATTTCCTTTAAGCTCGCACTCCATTGGATTGTTAGGCATGTAAAGTTGTTTCCTGGCCAAGCATTCCCTTATCAATAGCTGACGATGGAGCGGAGGAGGAAAAGTCTGAGCAGGAAAGGCAGAGAGTGAGCATAACAATGTGAAAGACACTGTACTGCCCGTAGATGCAGCCTGGCTGCTACAAGGCAGACTGAGAGAAGGAAATAACTCTTGTTTGATAGCTGGATGCCACCTTTGTTTACCCACGGAATGCGGCAAGTTACGTACATAATGTTTCCTGGTAATAATGTAATTTGGCCTTCCTTTTGGAGGGAGAAAAACATTCCCCATTTTTCTTTGACAGTGAGGGTCTATAAGCCTAGCTATCCAGTAATCATCATGCTTGATGTCCATGATACGCTTGTCAGTGCATAAGCAAGTGAGCATACAGGTCACCGTTCTGGCCAGAGTGCCCATGGAACCAGTTCTTCTCTGTTCTGCCCCCACTGAGACCCCCACCCTTCCTCCTGCTCCTCCTTCTCCAATGGAAGCTCCTCATCCTTCTCCTCGTCTTCCATAGGAGTTTCTCCTTGTGAGTTCCGAAAGGCTACAGGGTAGGGACAAACTCTGGTTGCTTTAGCTGGATGCCACATTGTATGCACACAGGAGGGGGTGATGCCATGTCATGTGCATCAATAGAGCTGTGATGCCTATGTTTGTATTTGGCTGCCATGGCTTATTTTATTCTTGCAGAGCTTGCTTCTGTTTTTCGACAGCGTGGAGAAAAACTCCCAAACAGGAAATACTTGCAAAAAGATAGAGGCAGCCAAGCTTGGCTTAGCTCTAGCACATTTTGAGCCTTTAGGTTTAGACCCTAATGCACCCACAGGGCATCAACAGATCCCGGAGCAGATATGGTAATGACAGTTGGAGGTATGGAGGTACATTGCCTCTTTTCTTTATTGCTGCCACTGCCACCACCCTCCTTCTTTGCTGTGGCCTCCTCTTCAGCACCCCAATCCGGCTCCCTGTCCGAGACAAAATCATCATCGGAATCCTCATCCTCCCTGCCTTATCAGACTGTGAGATATCATGGTGTGCTCCTTGGCTTCTCTGCTCTGCATTTGCCCTGACTGCCAGTGTTGCTGCCCCCATCACCAATACCGTGGCTATGGGTGCCAATTTTACCATCACCAATCCAGGTATGAGTGGAGTCCGCAGCCTTGTCCGGAATCTCCTCCTCAGGGCAGTGCAAACACCGACAGCTCTTACACAAGTTGTCAACAGGGAGACTCTCTTGACTATCTGCTGTAGGGCGCTTTGGGGTTTTACTGCCACTTCTTAGGAAATAGAAAGGCACTCCACTAGGGGCAGTGGAGACAGAGAGGACTCCACTGAAAGCCTTCTCTGGGGTTGCAAGGAGGAGGAGCAGGAGAAATGCTGTGAACCTTGCAGCGCTGGTGTTCTAGGTTTGAATCCGACCAAGGACAACATCTGCATGGAGTTTGTATGTTCTTCCCGTGTTTGCGTGAGTTTCCTCTGGTTTCCTCCCACACTCCAAAGACATACTAATAGGGAACTTAGATTGTGAGCCACACTGGGGACAGTTTGATGCTAATGTCTGTAAAGTGTTGCGGAGTATAGCAGCCCTATATAAATGCGTAAAATAAATAAACCCTGGTTCTAAGGCATGGTGTCAGACTCAGAAGTCACCTTAACATCATCCTGCTGTGACTGAGAAGAAGAGTGAGCTATCCAATCCACAATATGATCCTATTTCTCCTCAATGATAATGTTGTGCCTTTCCGAAGCCAGGACCTGGGGCCTACTACTACTCCTACTACTTCTGGTCAGATTGATGGTACTACTACTACCCACATTCTGGCTCTGGGAGGACAAGGCTTGTCCCTGGGTCTTTTGTTTGGAACTGTTCCATATTCCTGACGTTTTTGGGCCTAATGTTCACAGTTACACAAAGTATGAAATGGTTTGAAAGTATGCTTTCTGGAACTTAAAGACAGAAAGGCACAATAAAATATCCTTCCCTTTCCACAAACACATTGAAGACACTGCTACCAACAATTGACTTAGAAGATAATGCACTATTGGCCTTGGTAACAAGATTTCGGTATAATGTCTTCTGTGTGTTCAAACATGCAAATTCTGAAAAAAAGCTTTCTCAAGTGTCAAACACAAGTTTTCAACCTACCATTAGATTATTTAGCCCATCACGCCAACACTTGAACTGTCTGGAGATGCCCTGACATAGATTTTCAGTATTTCAGTGTTTTTACTCAAAGATTTAAAACGCTACCCTTTGGATTGTAAAATTTTAAAACATGTTGCTCACTTGTAATGCAATATTTTTCAAAAACAAAAAACAAAACTTGAACTGTCTGGAGATGCTCTGACAAAGATTTCAGTCTAGTATTTCACGTTTTCACTCAGAGCTCTAAATCGCTACCCTCTGTATTGTACGACACAGTGGTATTGCTATATTTCATAAAACAAAAAACCCTGAACTGTCTGGAGATGCCCTAACATGCATTTTGGCCTAGTATTTAAATTTGTCACTCAGAGATTTCAAACTCTAACCTCTGTATTGTAAAACACACGTTGCACACTAGTATTGCTAAAAGCTTGAACTGTCTGGAGAGGCTCTGACAAAGGTCTCGGTCAAGTAAAAACCATTACACTCTGTATTGTAAGACACACGTTGCATAGTAAGTAGTATTGCTATATTTCGAAAAACTAAAAAAACTTTGAACTGTCTGGAGATACCCTGACACAGATTCCAGCCTAGTATTTCAAGTTATCACTAGATATCAAATGACACCCTCTGTACAGTAAGACACACATTGCACACTTGTATTGCATTTAAAAAAAAGTTGGGAGATTTAAAATGCTACCCTCTGTATTGTAAGACAAATACTGTATGTTGCTATATTCCCAAACCAAAAACAAATTGAATTGTCCGTAGATGCCCTGACAAAGATTTCTGTCTACTCTTTCAGGTGTTTTCACTGAGATTTCAAACGCTATCTATCCACTGGATGGTAAAAAACATGTTGTACAGTTTTGAGCTTATTCCCCCCCCCCCCCAAAAAAAAAGTATTTCTGTTAAAATGGGGGAGAAAAGAAATGTTCTTGCAGGTAGCTGCTTTTGAGCTTCTTCAGCAGCTGCAGCATTGCTATGAGGCAGTAAAGGCAGCTAAAAGGCACACTACCAAGCACACCCAGCCTCAACTCCTCACTTCTCACTCCCTGGCTCAAACGTTTTCCCTGAATTTACCTATTCTACACAATTATTCTTCTTTCTAGCCTTTCTCATTACTGTCCCTGACACTAAAATAGAAGCTTTATTGCAGAGGAAAAAAGCAGACTGGTTTGAGAGAGTTGCACTTATACTAGCAGAGAAACAACTCGAGTTTGTGAGCGTTCGTGTGTTTGAATTAAGTGTGTGACTTTAGATTACGTGACTTCAGATTCAAGGACTTTAAGAGGGGAGTACAGTAAGTCAGTTTCATATCACTGTATTGTATTTTTTTCTCTTTTTTTTTTGCGTAATCCCCATTAGTATGTGTTCCATTATTGACAGCGCAGTCCAGTGCACATCTTGTCTAATGTATGCAGTCCTGGAACAGCCATTTAAGGGTGCATATCTTTGTTCAAAATGTGAGCAAATTGCCCGTTTGGAATCGCACATCGTGTATCTAACTGGGCAAATTTCAACACTGAGAAGCGCTGACAATTTGGAAAAGAGTTTGCTGCTCACTGAACAAGCACTCTATAGGGTAGATGTGGGGGAGGGTGGTAGTGAGGAGGCTCAGGAAAGTAAAGTAGATAGCTGGGTAACAGTTAGAAAGCGGGGTAGAGGGAAAAGTGCCAGGGAGGCTAGCCCTGATCTGACACACCCCAACAAGTTTGCAAGTTTGGCAGATGAGGGGGATGCCAGTTGAGGGAGAGCATTGCTGCAGCTGGACACTTCCTCTGCCAGTCAGGGGAATGTCAGCTCCAGTAAGCAGGGCACCAGGAGAGCAGGGTAGGCCAGACAGGTGCTGGTAGTGGGAGACTCTACACAGAGAGGGCAATCTGTCACAAAGACCAGGATCGTCGAACGTTGTGTTGTCTTCCTGTCGCTCGAGTTCGAAACACCACGGATCAGGTTGACAGATTACTGGGAGGGGCTGGAGAAGATCCAGCAGCCATGGTCCATATCGGAACCAATGACAAAGCTTAGGTCAATGGGGAAGGGGCAGCTGTTTTGGGGGAGAAGATGGCTAGAAGGCTAGAGGAGTGTTTAAACTAGGGACTGGGGGGAAGGGTAACTACATTGTAGGAGGGGAAGATAGTGCAGATAGAGACCTGGGGCAAGGTAATGGAACTGGGAGAGGAATGGAAGGAGGACCTAGAACATGTTAAGAAAGAAAGGTGTAGGGGAAAAAATATACATCAACCTCTTAATTGTATGTACACTAATGCCAGAAGCCTAACTAATAAAACTGGTGAACTGGAAGTAGTGATATGTGAGGAGGACTATGACATAGTGGGAGTAACTGAGACATGGCTGGATGATAGCTATGACTGGGCAGTTAACATACAGGATTATAGTCTGTTTAGAAAGGATCGCCAAAACGGAGAGGAGGAGGGGTCTGCCTTTATGTAAAGTCCTGTCTAAAGCCCACACTCCGGGAAGATATAAGTGAGGGACATGTGGAGTCACTGTGGGTAGAAATACATGGAGGCAAAAACAATAATAAAATACTAATGGGAGTTTATTATAAACCACTTAATATACCAGAGTCCACAGAAAATCTACTTCTAAACTAAATAGACGAGGCGGCAAATCATAATAAGGTCGTTATTATGGGGGACTTCAACTACCCAGATATAGACTGGGAAACTGAAACCTGTACATCTCATAAAGGAAACTGGTTCTTGGCAATAACCAAAGACAATTACCTTTCCCAACTGGTTCAGGACCCGACTAGAGGGATGGCCACACTGGACTTGGTATTAACCAATAGACCTGACAGAACAACAGATGTGCAGGTTGGGGGACACCTGGGAAATAGGATCATAAAATAATAACCTTCCAATTGTCATTCAAAAGAGTGTTTCTTAAGGGAGGAACAAAAATACCAAACTTCAAAAAAGTAAAATTTTACCAACTAAGAGAGGCCATAGGCATAACTAACTGGGACAAAGTCCTCAAAAATAAAAATACAGCCACAAAATGGGATATTTTTAAAAGCATCCTAAATTCTAATTGCGAGAGGTACATACCTTATGGGAATAAAAGGTTAAGGAACAAGAAAAATCAATGTGGATAAATAGAACTGTAAAGAAAGCATTAAATGACAAAAAGAAAGCATTTAAATCAGTAAAACAGGAGGGGAGCGAGGAAGCATTGAAAAACTATAAGGAAAAAAATAGAATATGTAAAAGACAAATAAAAGCAGCCAAACTAGAGACTGAGAGATTAATTGCCATAAAGAGTAAAACTAACCCTAAAATGTTCTTCAATTATATAAATGGTAAAAAGTATAAACCTGAAGGTGACGGCCCCTTACAGAGCAATGAAGGGGGAGTTGCAGAGAGCGATGAGGAGAAAGCAAAGCTATTATTTTTTTCTCTACTGTATTCACTGAGGAAAATAAACTGTCAGATCAAATGCAGAATATAAAATTAAATTCCCCATTAAAAGTGCCCTGTCTGACCCAGGAAGAAGTACAGCGGAGTCTTAAAAAGATTAAAATAGACAAATCGCCAGGACCTGATGGTATACACCCCGTATCCTAAGAGAATTAAGTAATGTCATAGCCAGACCCTTATTTCTGATATTTAAGGACTCTATGCTGACAGGGGGTGTTGCACAGGATTGGCGCATAGCAAATGTGGTGCCAATATTCAAAAAGGGTTCAAAAACAGAGCCTGGAAACTATGGGCCAGTAAGTTTAACATCTGTCGTGGGTAAATAGTTTGAAGGTTTTGTAAAAGATGCTATCTTGGAGTACCTCAATGAAAATAAGCAAATAACTCCATATCAGCATGGCTTCATGAGGGATCGGTCGTGTCAAACCAATTTAATTAGTTTCTATGAGGAGGTATGTTGTAGACTTGACCATGGCAAATCAATGGATGTCATATATCTGGACTTCTCCAAAGCATTTGACACTGTACCACATAAAATGTTAGTATATAAAATGAGAATGCTTGGCCTGGGAGAAAATGTCTGAATGTGGGTAAGTAATTGGCTCAATGATAGAAAACAAAGGGTGATTATTAACAGTGCATACTCAGATTGGGTCACTGTCGCTAGTGGGGTACCACAGGGGTCAGTATTGGGCCCTATTCTCTTCAATATATTTATTAATGATCTTGTAGAAGGCTAGTACAGTAAAATATCAATTTTTGCAGATGACACTAAACTGTGTAAAGTAATTAACACAGAAGAGGACAGTACACTGCTACAGATGGATCTGGATAGACTGGAGTCTTGGGCAGAGAAGTGGCAGATGAGGTTTAACACTGACAAATGTAAGGTTATGCACATAGGAAGGAATAATGAAGTCACCAGTACATACTAAATGGTAAAACACTGGGTAACACTGACATGGAAAAGGACCTAGGAGTTTTAGTAAACAACAAACTAAGCTGCAGAAACCAGTGTCAGACAGCTGCTGCCAAGGCCATAAGATAATGGGTTGCATCAAAAGGGGCATAGATGCCCGTGATGAGAACATAGTCCTGCCACTTTACACATCACTAGTCAGACCACACATGGAGTACTGTATACAGTTCTGGGCTCCTGTGAACAAGGCAGACATAGCAGAGCTGGAGAGGGTTCAGAGGAGGGCAACTAAAGTAATAACTGGAATGGGTAGACTACAGTACCCAGAAAGATTATCAAAATTAGGGTTATTCACTTTAGAAAAAAGACGACTGAGGGGAGATCTAATAACTATGTATAAATATATCAGAGGTCAGTACAGAGATCTCTCCCATGATCTATTTATCCCCAGGACCATGACTGTGATGAGGGGACATCCTCTGCGTCTGGAGTAAAGAAGGTTTTTACACAAACATAGAAGAGGATTCTTTACTGTAAGAGCAGTGAGACTATGGAACTGTCTGCCTGAGGAGTTCACTAAAAGAGTTCAAGAGGATCCTGGATGTATTTCTGGAGGGTAATAATATTATAGATTATAGTTACTAGAGATGGGTCCTTGATCCAGGGAGTAATTCTGGGAGTAATTCTGATTGCCTGATTGGGAGTCGGGAAGGAATTTTTTCCCCTAAAGTGGGGAAAATTGGCTTCTACCTCACAGGGTTTTTTTGCCTTCCTCTGCAGGATAACAGGCCAAACTCAATGGACAGATGTCTTTTTTCAGCCTTATAAACTATGTTACTATGTTACTTTTTACTGTCTCTAACATTGTTTTCTATCAGACACTGCAAGACCCATCCACCCTCATTCACAGCCCAACCCAGAATGTCATTCTAGTCGTTCTGCAAGGGCACCTCTTTGCTCACTGCAGCACCGATCGGGTCATCCAGGCTGTCTTTACGAGACAAGTCTAATTTGGAAAAGATGGCCTAATTTGAGTGAGATTTACCAAAAGTCACATGTTAATGATAAACGTGTTGCAAATATAGACGTGAGACTTTTCTATTCTACACCCATAAAAAGCGTTCATATTAGACCACAACACTTCTACACAGACATGGTGTATTACGAAGCTGATCCACAACACATGGCCAAACTCTTAGCCGAGTTTCTTGCTGCAGAAATGGGAAGACAACAAAACTGGACAACATCAAATTCCATCACTACAGCCATGCTAAGGAACTGAACAGGGATGCAGGCAAGGAGGGAATTGCTTGGGTAAGGTGGGGCTAGTCACATATTCTGCTGTGGGACTCATTGCCGTGTCCAAAAATGGCCATACTATTAAATTGTAAAAAGAGTTATTCCATTTGATGAATGGCGTAACAGAATAAAGATCAAAATGGCGGATTCGTCATTTTTTCATTGCTTCACTTACCCAAAAAATAGAATAAAAAGGGATCAAAAAGTCACACACACTCCAAAATGGTATCAATAAAAACTACAGATCTCACAAATAATAAGCCCCCACACAACTCGGTAGACATTAGAGATGAGTGACGTTTTGAAAAATTTGAATTGGACAATTCCCAAATGTTCAAGAAATTCAATTAGTTCAATTCAATTCTTAATTTGTCATGAATTGCAATAAATCTGCTATAGCCAGGCCACTCTGCCTAATCATATGCATCCCACTTGGTGGCCTAATTTCAGTGTAAAGGCTTGAAATTTAAACTGCAGGGACAGTGTAGCAAGAGTACAGGGAGAGGGTATCACTGTGTGCATCATGTTCTAGTTTACCCACATTAATAGTTAATCTGTTCTGTAGGTACTGTGACATCAGTATTACAGGCAGTTGTAATTTGTCACCATCACTCATAGATAGAGAAAAACCTACTCCTGCAAGAGGGAACGTTTAACAAAAGGCTCGGACTGGCCCGCCGGGGAGGAGGGGGATCCCTCGGTGGGCCACCAGTCTCCTGCGCCTGGAGATAAGACAGAAGAGTAATTATTTCTCCTTGTTATTGTAGCCACTAGGTGGCAGCATCACACAGTGATGCAGCCTCCTACTGGTGTAAATTGTACAGGAGGCCCCCCAGTATCTACTAAACCTCCTGGGCTGCTGGCTGTGAAGGAGGAGAGAACATGTCTGGCCATCCTCCTGCCCTCCCTGTTGTCAGAAAACTGTGGCTGCTGGAGAGAAGGACTCCTCTGCGGTGCTGGGCTGATTTCTCAGGTATGTAACAGTAGTGAGCTGTAGGAGACTGTAAGGGGGAAATAGGGGATTTGTTTATAGCAGACTCAGATCTGTGTATGTGTATGAGTGCTGCTCTCTGCAGAGTTCAGAGTGGCATTGGGGGGGACTCTGTCCTAGGTTCACCCCAATGCCTCTGCTTTAGGTGCACCTCCATAATTGCCTCAGCTCCAGATGCCCCCCAATGTTCCCACTCTAAATGCACCTCTAATATTGCCTCTTCTCCAGTTGCCCCCTAATACCCATGCTCCAGGATCCCCAGTATTACCCTGCCTCAGGTGACCCTAATGTCTCTGCTTTAGTTGCACCCACATAAATGCCCCAGCTTCAGATGCCCCCCCCCACTCTAAATGCACTACTAATATTGCCTCTTCTCCAGTTACCCCTGCTCCAGGATCCCCACTATTACCCTGCCTCAGGTGTCCCTAATGCATCTGCTTCAGTTATGACCCTCCGCCATTTCTGTTTTAGTTTGACACATATTTTGGGCCAGATTTTTATTTTTTTTTACACCCAAAGAAAACCTTTAAGGATAGGGAATGTGAAAAGATGAAACAGCTATGACACGACAGGTGATAAGTGTCTGATTGGTGGGGGTCTGACTGCTGGGACCCCCATGATCAAGGGAACATGGTTTTAAGACCATTGTGTACATAGGTTGGCAGTAATGTAAGTAAATGTCTCAGGACCCCTTTTTTCATGATCAGTCGGTGTTCCAGCAGTCAGACTCCCAGCAATCTGATATTTATCACCTATCCTGTAGATAGGCGATAGGTCATTATGGTAGGACAACCCTTTTAAATATACTGTAGATTATGTGCTATCTGAGGAGGTTAAAGGGTTTCTGTCACCAGATTTTTTGATATGAATCAGGCTGACATTACAGATGTGCCAATGTCACCTGATTCTAACTGTGCTGGTTATTTATTACCTAGTGCCCCTGTTTTTCAGTAATTATAACTTTTATTTTATGGTAATTAGCCTTTCGGAGTGGGGGGGTGGCGGGGGGCGTTACCCCTGCTCCTAGCGGCTCCATTCACCAACCTTTGGTAACGCCCAGTTCTTCTTGAGTGACAGGGCCAGGCAGCGTTCGTCTCCTCCTGTCCTCCGTCTAAATCCCGCGCCTCCCCCTTAAGTATTCGGCGCAGGCGGGGGGGGGGGGGCGTAGCTAGCCGCGGCAAAAGATGGACCAGAGAGTTCTCATCCACAGCGCTCATTTTAGCTTTTTATCGGGTATCTGCTAACCACAAATATGGGCAAACTGAACAAGGAGAGGTCAAGGAAGACCCAAGGCGCTCCTCGGAACAACAAAGGTGAAGCAGATATGGACAAATTCCTGAGAAAGAAACTTGCTTCCCCGGCGGGCCGTTCCAAGATGGCGCAGAAGGAGGCTGCTGCAACCACTTACATGAATGACTCAGATGATGGGAGCTCCTGCGCAATGTCTGAATCACAGGGTGAGCATGATTCTATCCCCATAACTAGAGCCTTTGTAATGGCCCAGACTAGTATGTGTGCAGGTGTCGGAGGCAGGGGCGGTCTTGGCATTTCTGGGGCCCTAAGCGAAGTTATGTCCGGGGCCCCCCCCCCCCCAATGACGCGTCACGCCCCTGATGACACGCCCTCTGATGACATGCCCTCTGACGACACGCCCCCTCCCCAATGACACCCCCCCACACACACACATCAAAGACTTTTTTAACAATAAAATACTGTCAAGCGATTAACAATTAACTCACTGTTAAACAATGAAAGAATGTGTTTTTTCCACACTTATCATATATCACTCTCCTATCTGTTATTCACACACACACTTGTCATATATGACTCAAAGACTTTTTTAACAATAAAATACTTTAATTTGTTGTTCGCTGGTCCACATTTTGTAGTTAGTGTTTTCTGTGCTGAAAACGGATTACTCAGGAATAGACTGGTGACCTAAAATGCTGTGACAGCTCCACTTTATAACTCTTTCCATAATCAAAACTGAACCACCCTGACTTTGGCTTCAGCAAAACTTGTGATGATGTCTTCCATATCTAGTAATCTACGGACTTTCTGCTCAATGGAGATCATAGCTAAGCCATTCAGCCTTTCTTGAGACATGGTGGAGCGCAAGAAATTTTTTATTAATTTTAAAGAGGAAAAGCTTCTTTCTCCAGAAGAAACCGTGATGGGCAAAACCAAGAGTAAGCGCAGTGCAATGCTTAAATTACCATAGAGCTCCAAAATATTCTGTTTGTAAATATAATCTAACATATCTGCAGGAGAAGAGATATGATCAGGAAAACTACGGACGGCTGCCCTGACTTCCATCATCAAGTCTTGGCTGTCAACATCACCCAGTGTCTGTTCCAGTTTGTTGCACGACTCCTCCAGGGTGTTCTCTTGAACTGCTTTTGTCATGTTATTTGCAGAGTATAAAAACCCAAACAGAGAAAAAAAAAAAACCAACTTGCGTGAACCTATCATTTATACTAGTAAGTGCTGTATCAATCAGGGGAAGGAAAAACTTTTGGCTGAAAAGCTGTTCTGGGCTAAGCTGAGCTTCCTCGTGCCCCTCATAAAGGAACCTGCGGGCTGTTCTTCGTTGTCGTACAGCTTGGAATGCCATTTCTACCTGTAATTTCTCAGCAATTTCTTTTGCTTCACTTTGGGCTGATGAAAGGCCGTTATCCCGGTACTCTTGGAGAAACTGTTTAACACTGTCAGTCTCCCTCTTCAGTGTATCAATTGCCACATTAGGGCTCTGTAGGAGTTTGCTTACACGGTTAATGTGATACAACACATTGTACCAGATCACAACACAGAGAATAAACTGCCATGATGTCAGTTCCTTATACAGATTCTGTGCTGAAGACAGTGTCTCTCCATCCTTTTTCTCAGCAGCATGTTCAATTAGTGCACATAAGGCCTCCACCATTTCAGGATATTGGAATCGTAGGGCTTTCACACTATCAATACGGCACTCCCATCTTGTTGTTGAAAGATTCTTCACAGTGAGTCTTACATGGCGTTGTAGGATTGACCAGCGCTGCACTGAGGAACTGAAAAGATTGTAAAGACGCTGAAGAATGCCAAAAAATGTCACAGACAACACAGAAGATCTGGCAGCATCAGCCACAACAAGGTTAAGTGAATGACTGCTGCAGGGAACACACAGTGCTTTACTGTTGATTTCCAGTAATCTTTTCTGGACCCCCTGCTTGTGCCCCATCATGTTACTTCCATTATCGTAAGACTGACCACGACAATCTGCAATGTTAAGTTTCAAGTTTTTGAGCTCCTCAATGAGGGTATTGCACAGGCCTCTCCCTGAAGTGTCCTCAACACTGAAAAAACCAACAAAGTGCTCTGAAATGGAGGCTCCCACAGATGACTCACAATTCACAATGCGTAACACCAGGGACAGTTGTTCAAGGTGACTAGTATCTGGTGTGCAGTCCATTATTACTGAAAAGTATTTGGCCTTCTTAACTCTTTGTACAATTGCATCCCTTGTTTTCTGCCCAACTAATTCAATGATCTCATTCTGGATTTTTTTACTAAAGTAGTGATCTTTAATTTCACTTTTATCAATCCTTCTAAGGTGTTCACTCAAGACAGGATCAAACTGTGCCATCAACTCTATCTGGCCAAGAAAGTTACCATTATGGGGCTCAAATAGTTTCTCTGAATGGCCTCTTAGAGCCTGGTTGCGTTCTGCTAAATGACAAACAATTGCAATAACCCTTCTTAAAACAGCTTTCCAATGCTGTACTTCAAGAGCACGTAATTCCTGACTAGCGTTGTCAATCGCTGTGCCTGTTTGTAGCCTCACTGCTAATTCATGCCAGGACTTCATATTTGCATAGTGTTGTCTGCTTTTTTCGTGCTCTCTTAATTGTTGGTGAATGTTTATCCATGAGCGAAAGCCACCACTTCTAAGAGCAAACTTGCCTCCCCTTTCAAAGAGAGTGCAACAGAAGCAAAACACAGAATCCCTGCTCAGTGAATAAAGAAGCCAATTTCTATGTATTTTTTCTCCATTTTTCATTTTCAGGTAGTAATTGTCAACAGTAAACCGACGAGGTATTTTGTCATCATTCCGAGGAAAATCAAGATTCTTTATTTGAACTGGACCACGTCTGACAAGATGACATCGCTGTTGGTCCGTCAACATTTCTGGCCAAAGCGCCGGGTCATCCGAAAGAATTGTAATGTCATTGTTAATTTCGCTCACCACCTGGTTTACAGATGACTGAGATTGTGAAGTCTCGGAAGTACTTGAACCAGCGACTTCTTCTACAGGTGTAGCAACAGTAGCTACAGAGACTTCTGCTGAAGCTTCATGTGGTATGTGAGCTGTGCTCAACAACCCCTCGTCATTAGACTTTTTATTTCTTGTTAAGAAACTAGTGAGCTTTGGCAAGCTCCCTGTGCTGATCTTCTTCTCTTTCTCTCTCTTTCTTTTTTGGGCACCGCTGAGATATGAGCGTTTCATGTTTTCCACTGTTAAACAATGAAATTATCGTATATCAGTGTTTTTCACACACTTGTCTTATACCAGTGTTTTTCACACACTTGTGGTATCTGACCCTCCTATCTGTTTTTCACACACTTGTCGTATATGATTCTCCAATCTGTTTTTCACACACTTGTCGTATATGATTCTCCAATCTGTTTTTCACACACTTGTTGTATATGATTCTCCTATCTGTTTTTCACACACTTGTCATATATGATTCTTCTGTTTGCCTCTGTGTCTCCTGTTTTATTTTTCTCTGTCCCTTCTTTATCACTGTCTTCCCTGCCAGCGCGCACTATGACCTGACGTCTGGTCATAGTGTGCGCCGGCAGGCAAGGCAGTGGAGCGGGGAGCCTGAGGACAGCGGCAGCCAGAACAGGTAAGTATGCTTTTTTTTAAGTGGCTGGGTGGGCTGATCTGAGGTCTGAGGGGAGCCACAAGACGCTGGTCTGAGGGGGCACAAGACGTTGACCTGAGGTCTGAGGGGGGCACATTGTGTTGATCTGAGGTCTGATGGGGGCACATGGGGGCACATTGTGTTGATCTGAGGTCTGATGGGGGCACAAGACGCTGATCTGAGGTCTGATGGGGTACAAGACGCTGATCTGAGGTCTGATGGGGCAAAATGTGTTGATCTGAGGTCTGATGGGGGCACAAGACGCTGATCTGAGGCCTGATGGGGGCACAATGTGTTGATCTGAGGATTATTATCCCTGTACGGTGACATCACTGTGTTTATTATCCCTGGACTGTGACATCACTGTGTTTATTATCCTGTACTGTGACATCACTGTGTTTATTATCTCTGTACTGTGACATCACTGTGTTTATTATCCTGTACTGTGACATCACTGTGTTTATTATCTCTGTACTGTGACATCACTGTGTTTATTATCCTGTACTGTGACATCACTGTGTTTATTATCTCTATACTGTGACATCGCTGTGTTTATTATCTCTGTACTGTGACATCACTGTGTTTATTATCTCTGTACTGTGACATCACTGTGTTTATTATCCCTGTACTGTGACATCACTGTGTTTATTATCCCTGTACGGTGACATCACTGTGTTTATTATCCCTGTACGGTGACATCACTGTGTGTATTATCCCTGTACAGTGACATCGCTGTGTTTATTATCTCTGTACTGTGACATCACTGTGTTTATTATCTCTGTACAGTGACATCGCTGTGTGTATTATCCCTGTACAGTGACATCGCTGTGTGTATTATCCCTGTACAGTGACATCACTGTGTTTATTATCCCTGTACTGTGACATCACTGTGTTTATTATCTCTGTACTGTGACATCACTGTGTTTATTATCCCTGTACTGTGACATCACTGTGTTTATTATCCCTGTACAGTGACATCGCTGTGTTTATTATCTCTGTACAGTGACATCACTGTGTTTATTATCCCTGTACAGTGACATCACTGTGTTTATTATCTCTGTACTGTGACATCACTGTGTTTATTATCTCTGTACTGTGACATCACTGTGTTTATTTTCTCTGTACGGTGACATCACTGTGTTTATTATCCCTGTACAGTGACATCGCTGTGTGTATTATCCCAGTGCAGGAAGAGGTAAGTGGTCTGTGTTTGTGTGTTTGTTTTCTATTTTTCAGGGTCGTGAATGCAGAGGACTACGTCGGATTCGGTGGACTACGTCGGACCAGCTTTTTTTTTTTTTTTTTTTTAATAAAATGGTCAAACAGGGGTCTGGGGGAGTGTTTATTTCAATAAAATGTTTTATACTTGTGTGTGTGTATTTTTTTTTCCAATACTACAGTTTTAGTAATTACGGCTATCTACTGACGGCCCTGATTACTAATACTGGGCTTAGTGCTTGCCGGTATGGCAGGCCAGCACTAACCCCAACATCTATTACCTCGGCACCCACCGCCACCAGGGGTGCCGGGAAGAGCCGGGTACCCGCAGGACCGGACCTTCTAAATTGAGGGTCTGGCTCTGGGGCGGCTGCAGGCTGGTACCATTAGGCTGGGAAGGGCCAATAACCGTGTCCCTTCCCACCCTGGTAGTGCCAGGCTGCCGCTGCTGGTTGTATCTGGCTGGAGAAGGAAAAAAGGGGGGGACCCCACGCCATTTTTTAACAAAATTAATTAAATAATAAAAAAAAAATGGCGTAGGGTCCCCCCCTTTTTTCCTTCACCAGCCAGATACAACCAGCAGCGGCAGCCTGGCACTACCAGGGTGGGAAGGGACACGGTTATTGGCCCTTCCCAGCCTAATGGTACCAGCCTGCAGCCGCCCCAGAGCCAGACCCTCAATTTAGAAGGTCCGGTCCTGCGGGTACCCGGCTCTTCCCGGCACCCCTGGTGGCGGTGGGTGCCGAGGTAATAGATGTTGGGGTTAGTGCTGGCCTGCCATACCGGCAAGCACTAAGCCCAGTATTAGTAATCAGGGCCGTCAGTAGATAGCCGTAATTACTAAAACTGTAGTATTGGAAAAAAAAATACACACACACAAGTATAAAACATTTTATTGAAATAAACACTCCCCCAGACCCCTGTTTGACCATTTTATTAAAAAAAAAAAAAAAAAAAAGCTGGTCCGACGTAGTCCACCGAATCCGACGTAGTCCTCTGCATTCACGACCCTGAAAAATAGAAAACAAACACACAAACACAGACCACTTACCTCTTCCTGCACTGGGATAATACACACAGCGATGTCACTGTACAGGGATAATAAACACAGTGATGTCACCGTACAGAGAAAATAAACACAGTGATGTCACAGTACAGGGATCGGCGTCTCGTGGCCCCATCAGACCTCAGATCAGCGTCTTGTGCCCCCATCAGACCTCAGGTCAGCGTCTTGTGCCCCCATCAGACCTCAGGTCAGCGTCTTGAGCCCCCATCAGACCTCAGATCAGCGTCTTGTGCCCCCATCAGACTTCAGGTCAGCGTCTTGAGCCCCCATCAGACCTCAGATCAGCGTCTTTGTGCCCCCATCAGACCTCAGATCAGCGTCTTGTGCCCCCATCAGACCTCAGGTCAGCGTCTTGTGCCCCCATCAGACCTCAGGTCAGCTTAATGTGCCCCATCAGACCTCAGATCAGCGTTTTGTGCCCCCATCAGACCTCAGGTCAGCTTAATGTGCCCCATCAGACCTCAGGTCAGCTTAATGTGCCCCATCAGACCTCAGGTCAGTCATTTCTGCCCCCCATCAGACCTCAGGTCAGCCATTTCTGCCCTCATCAGACCTCAGGTCAGCCATTTCTGCCCCCATCAGACCTCAGGTCAGCCATTTCTGCCCCCATGACCTCACATCAGCCCCCCCAGCCCCCCCCCCCCCCCCAGCCAGCCAGCCAGCCAGGTGCCCCCCCCTTGCCACAAACATACACAAAAAGTACTTACAAACTGCTCCGGTCCGGACGCTGTCTTCTTCTCCTGCGCGCCTTCTTCTCCTGCAGTGTGATCCCGCGAGACCTGTGACCCAGCGCTGGATCTCGCGGGATCACACAGCCAGCCCAGGAGGAAGCGCAGGAGTCCGACGTCATGGGGACGGGACGGCCGGGCCAAGGTAAGTATTAAAGAACTGTGCGCACTGCGCACTTAGCCAGCGGGCGGCACTGCGGCGGAGTCCATGTTTGATTAGGAGGGCGGGCGGTCTTGGGCACAACAGCGGAGCGTGGGGGCCCCCTTAGACGTCGGGGGCCCCACGCAAATGAATAGGATGCGTGGTGCCCAAGACCGCCCCTGGTCGGAGGTATTTCAGTATTCCTAGATCCCTTAGTTTTCTCCAGTCTAAAGGTAAAGGCCTGCATTCTGAAACTCTCCCTCATTCTTAGTTTCCCTATATGTGAGCTCAAAACACTTCCATCTGGTGTCTAAACTGGGTATTGCACATTATACATTATTGTCTGCATTGCCTTATATTGCTATATTCTCATTGGTTCCTTTTCATGCCATTTATGTGATGGAGTGTGCTTGACCATGTGACCCCTCTGCTATCTGTCAGCTGCCAATGACAGACCAGAGGATGTAGCTAGTTCCGCCCTCCTTTTCTCTAGGGAATGAGCTGGAATATTCCAGAGAGTTCTGGTTCTGGCACAGACCAGAGAACAGTGCACAGCTCTCTTGTGTACCTCAGCCATCCACTCAGGCCTGAGGCCTGGTTATTCAGCCACTATCATCACCAGCACAGTTAACCCACACTGCATCCAGACAGTTATAAGGATCATCACAGGTTCTTTCAAGTATTCAGTAGGACTACCTATATAAAGTTCCAGAACCTACTATCTGACCTCTGAGGAGTTGAGGGTCACCCACTCAGGATCACTTCTACCCCGGCTTACACGTCCGGAACGTTCATGCGTCTTCCACCTGGTCGCCAGAGTGCGAGGGCAGCGTCATTCTCTAATTCTCCAAGTATTTCAAGTGCTCAAAGTTCTTTAGTCACCCGTGCCTTACTCAGCTAAAAGGACTAATCTATTGGATCAGGTCTGTAATTACTTATTATACTACTACTACTCCTATCATCTCAAGTCAGCCGACAGCTAAGCTCTTAAAGCTACAGCGCATTGTCAAGCCACTCTACTCTACCACTGTATCCATACCATCTAAACCTGGCTGTGTACCAGAGAGACTGTAACCTGTATAACATATTGGTTCCTGCATTAAAGCAAACGTTATCTTTGACCCCTGGCATTGGTTTAATTATTGGTGCCTTGTGCGAGGAGGGTAACGGGAACATTCTTGCAGCCGGGCAACCCTGGGAACAAGGCCGCCATAGTAACCCTCATGCCCGTGATATCACCCATGACAACTTTAAAGGTCCCCTGTCCCAGGATAGTACCCGTGTGTTGCACCTTCCTTAAGGAATCACTAGCACTGGTGTTTGAGCCAGTAATGAGAGAACTGGCCGACATTAAAGCTGATATAAAACACATGGTGAGTGGCGATCCTGGAAGAAACCCAAACTGAGGTTATCAAGCACAGCACCGCCATGCAGATTAACCTAGATGAGATCTGGGATCAAATGAATACAGCCTTTCTTCATCTCGAAGATCAGGAGAACAGGAGCCGTAGAAAAAACATCCGACTACGAGGCATTCCTGAGTCTGTTCCAGCAGATGCTGTTCAAGAAACGGTCAGAAACATTTTTGCTTTACTACTGGCTCTACTGTCATAGAAAGAGCCTATAGGGCCCTAAGGCCCAAGCCAGATGCAGACGTACCCCCGAGAGACATCATATGCGGCCTACTAAATTATCTTGATCCCGCCGCCATCTTAGCTGCCGCCAGAAACAAGGAAGACATCCCATATGAGAATAATAAGATCCAACTATTCCAGGATTTGGCAGCCAGTACCCTCGCCAAGCGCAGAATGCTAAAACCACTTACTGACCTTCTAAGAGCAAAGAAGCACCCGCTCAGGTTGCTCTATCCGTTTGGTCTCAGCACATCCATTAATGGCAAACAGATCAACATTCGCCATCCAGATGACCTACTGAAAGTCTGGCCTCTCCTCCATTCTGAACCGCTGGACATTCCTTTATGGTTACCGCTCCCGGGAAACCTTAAGATCCCACCGTTACCGGCTCCAGAAGACTGGCAAGTGGTCAAGAGATTTAAATCACCACAAACCAAGAAACGTCATGTGAACCCAGCTAATACTTGAACTTACCCATTTCTCCTTCTTCTTCGTCCCTTAAGTGGGAACCCTTTCTCAGGAACTCGATACTTTCCCCTAGGAATCGTCTAGGATGTGTTAAGTATCGCCTTTGCTTCAATAATATACCTTGTTGAACTTTTACACCATATATCTCGAAATCACACCTGTGGTTTTAATATCCCAATTGTTTACAGTTTTCACTTATTTACATACCCATGTAGTGGTCCTTCTGTGTGGGGGGAGATGGTATGGCGGATGGAGCCTTTCTTCTCTACCTTGGCTGTCCCCTCCTCCATAATTGGACCATTCATTATCAGGAAGGCTGTGGATACGATATGCTTCGGCTATGTGTTCCTCACTGTTTCTCCCTTCCCATCCTTGCTTTTTTCTGCTTACTTTGCTCTTATATGTATCCATTACCATTGAGATCCTACAGGATCCATTTTGCTCTGTATATACCGTATTTTTCGCCCTATAAGACGCACTTTTTTTCCCCCAAAAGTAGGGGGAAAAATGCTGTGCGTCTTATAGGGCGAATACAAGTGAGCGCTTCCATAAGGAAGCGCTCACTTGTACGTAGGGACCCCCATCAGACCTCAGATCAGCCCACCCAGCCACTGATAAAGACCATACTTACCTGTTCTGCGCTGCCGCTGCCGTCCGGTCCCACGCTCCGCGCTCTTCTCTCTTCCCTGCCGGCACGCACTATGACCTGACGCTGCGGCGTCAGGTCATAGTGCGTGCCGGCAGGGAAGAGAGAGGAGCGCGGAGCGTGGGACCGGACGGCAGCGGCAGCGCAGAACAGGTACGGTAAGTATGGTCTTTATCAGTGGCTGGGTGGGCTGATCTGAGGTCTGATAGGGGCACAAGACGCTAATCTGAGGTCTGATGGGGGCACATTCTGCTGATCTGAGGTCTGATGGGGGCATGATATGAGGTCTGATGGGGGCATGATATGAGGTCTGATGGGGGCACATTCTGCTGATTTGAGGTATGATGGGGGCACATTCTGCTGATCTGAGGTCTGATGGGGCATGATATGAGGTCTGATGGGGGCACATTCTGCTGATGTGAGGTCTGATGGGGGCACATTGCTGATTGGTATGATGGGGGCACATTCTGCTGATTTGAGGTATGATGGGGGCACATTCTGCTGATTTGAGGTATGATGGGGGCACATTCTGCTGATTTGAGGTATGATGGGGGCACATTCTGCTGATCTGAGGTCTGATGGGGGCACATTCTGCTGATCTGAGGTCTGATGGGGGCACATTCTGCTGATCTGAGGTCTGATGGGGGCACATTCTGCTGATCTGAGGTCTGATGGGGGCACATTCTGCTGATCTGAGGTCTGATGGGGGCACATTCTGCTGATCTGAGGTCTGGTGGGGGCACAGTGAGATGGTATGGGGGCACAGGGGGCTGATATGGGGGTCTGATGTGATGTCCTTAAATTTATGGGCAGTCTGATAAGAGGATCTGATGAAAAATATTTTTTTCTTATTTTCCTACACTAAAACCTAGGTGCGTCTTATGGGCCGGTGCGTCTTATAGGGCGAAAAATACGGTAGTTCTACATTAGGAGTCACAAAGGTAGACGTCACATCTGTATGCACCCCATGCCTATCATGGGCTTTTTTGAATATGTGTGATTATGGCACTGATTAAGATCTGTTCTTTAAACGTCAATGGCCTAAATGTTCCCCAGAAAAGGAGACAGATTTTTCATATGCTGAGGAGAGAGAGGGCAGAACTGCTGTTCCTACAAGAGACCCATTTCCGCCATAACCGCATCCCTACCCTGTATTCTAAATATTATCCTAAATGGTACCATAGCACTTACTCTTCTGCTTCTCGAGGAGTGTCAATAGGTTTTGTTGCTAACACCCCATTTCAACTTCTAGCACAATCTATAGATCCTGATGGAAGATATGTTTTTCTAAAAGGCGTTCTGTATGGCTTGAAGGTTACCCTAGCTAATATCTACTCCCTAATATGCACCAAATCAAATGGATAGTTGACACATTAAACTCCCTGCACTCTTTTAGGGAAGGTACAATCTTTCTAGGAGGAGATTTCAATGTAGTTCTAGACCAGCCCTTAAACTCTACACCTGCCATACCTAAATATTCAGCCAAGCAAATGCGTAGACTTACTGCTTCACTCTCAGCACACCAAATCTCTGATGCTTGGAGAGCAACACACCCGAATGCGAAGGACTATACTTTCTACTCTGCTGTACATGGCACCTACCAACGTTTAGACTACTTATTTGTCTCAAACCATATTCTGGGAGCTATTAAAAAGTGCACTATTGGACAGATCACAATCTCAGATCACGCACCTAACTCTGTAGATGTTTAACTGAAAGGGATCCCCCCAAAAACATGGACTTGGAGATTAAACAAAACCCTCCTGGAAAATGATCTAGATAGGAATAAACTGGAGGCAAAACTTGAAGTTTTTTTTCAGCATAAATTGACACTAAACACTGCACAAATAGCCAAGCCCCACCAAAGTATACATTAGAGGTGAACTTGTTTCCCTGGGGGCATGGGTCCGTAAGCAAAGAACAGCCAAAATAGATTCATTAATCTCCCAATTAACAGTTCTGAACAAGCTTAATAAACTGTCTCCTACAGATAACACCTACAATGACATAGTCAAACTCTGCACCCAATTAAAAGACTTATTAAACATTAGATCTGCCAAATCCCTCAGAGCTGTTGAATTATATCGATCGGCACTGCAATGGTAGCGGCATGGTGCACGTGTCTCAGGGTTGGCGTCCCGCGTATTGACAAAGATAATGGAGGACCGGCACTCACATCCTTTTTAAATATGCTGTGATTTTATTGTCACATTGAAACTTTCAATGTGACAATAAAATCACAGCATATTTAAAAAGGATGTGAGAAGTCTTTTAATTCTAACCCTGCAAAAGACATAAATGTCTTCCAAGTTCTAGCATAAATAGAGATCGTCACCTTCTTTTTAATAACAGGAGCCTCTTAAATTCTAAGCCGTCAGATGAAGACTTTCCATCTGAGGGTGGAATATAGGACCCTGAAATAATAGGTCCCTGGATACCGGAAGAATCCAAGGGTCCGTCACTGACATTCTCCTTAGCCAAGTAAACCAAGGCCTCCTTGGCCAGAAGGGGGCTATGAGAATGACCCTTGCCTGATCCTCCCTTATCTTTTTTATAACCCTGGTTATTAGAGGGAGAGGAGGAAAGGCATAAGCCAGTGGAAAATTCCAAGGGTGAAGGAAAGCATCTAGCCCAAGGGTGGACCCCACCGAGGACAGGGAAAAGAAGGCTTTTACTTTCCTGTTCTGAGCAGTTGCAAACAAATCTATCGATGGGCAACCCCAACTGTCCACTATCTTGTTGAATATTGACTGGCTTAGACACCACTCCCCCTGAGATATAACATGGCGGCTCAAAAAATCTGCCTGAACATTCTCCTTCACCTTTAAGTAGACTGCCGTAACGGATAAGCATGTGGTCTCTACTGACACCACTCCCCCTGAGATATAACATGGCGGCTCAAAAAATCTGCCTGAACATTCTCCTTCACCTTTAAGTAGACTGCCGTAACGGATAAGCATGTGGTCCCTACTGACTGCATAATCTCTCCCAATGTCTTCATCAGGCTTTTTCTTCTGGTGCCACCCTGCTTGTTTAGATAAGAAACCACTGTCTTGTTGTCCGACATCACACGTAAATTTCTTCCCGATAATATCGGCAGAATTTTCAGAATGGCAAACCTGACTGCCATAAGCTCCTTCAAGTTGGAGGAGGCTAAACTCTGATTGTCTGTCCATTCTCCCTGAAGAACTTTTTCCTGAATGAGTCCCCCAACCCCAGGGGCTTGCATCTGTGGTCAAGCATAACAGATTCTCCAGCTTCCAAGGGACCCCCTGGACTAGATTGTTCTGGTCTAACCACCATCTTAAACCTAGAAGGGTGCGGGATGGGATTACTAACTTTTTGTCCAGAGCCTGTTTCCTTCCATCCCAGGCCTCCAGAATGTTCCACTGAAACTGGGCCCACATAACAGCTGGGATGCACAATGTCATAGTCCCCAATATTGACATAACCCTTCTTATTGAAATAACTGGATTCCTGATAATAACATAGTAACATAGTTTATAAGGCCGAAAAAAGACATCTGTCTATCCAGTTCGGCCTGTTTTCCTACAAGTTGATCCAGAGGAAGGCAAAAAACCCTGTTAAGTAGAAGCCAATTTCCCCCACTTTAGGGGAAAAAATTCCTTCCCGACTCCAATCAGGCAATCAGAATTACTCCCTGGATCAACGACCCATCTCTAGTAATTATAACCTGTAATATTATTACACTCCAGAAATACATCCAGGCCCATCTTGAACTCTTTCAGTGAACTTACCATCACCACCTCCTCAGGCAGAGAATTCCATAGTCTCACTGCTCTTACCGTAAAGAATCCTCTTCTATGTTTGTGTACAAACCTTCTTTCCTCCAGACGCAGAGGATGTCCCCTCGTCACAGTCCTGGGGATAAATAGATCATGGGAGAGATCTCTGTACTGACCTCTGATATATTTATACATAGTTATTAGATCCCCCTCAGTCGTCTTTTTCTAAAGTGAATAAGCCTAATTTTGATAATCTTTCTGGGTACTGTAGTCCACCCATTCCAGTTATTACTTTAGTTGCCCTCCTCTGAACCCTCTCCAACTCTGCTATGTCTTCCTTGTTCACAGGAGCCCAGAACTGTACACAGTACTCCATGTGTGGTCTGATGATGAGGTTCAGAATTTTCTTTTTCAAATATATTAGTTTGTCATCTGTCAGATAACATCTCTTTTCCCTTGAGTCTAGCAAGAGCCCCAGAAACTGCTGAGACTGAACCGGAACCATCCTTGATTTTTCTGTGTTCACAATCCAGCCTAGCTTTTTTAGTATCAGCAAGACTTCTCCAACTGCTCTGTTGTCAGCCTCCTCGGATTCTGCCACTATAAGAAAATTGTTGAGATACGGAATGAATAATATATCTTTTTCTCTTATGTGGGCTCCCATCTCGGCTACCACCTTCGTAAACACCCTGGGAGCCATTGACAGACCGAAGGGAAGAGCTTGAAATTGCAGGTGTCTGATAATACCTTTTATTTCCACAGCAACCCGTAGATACTTCTGGTGATCTCTGTGAATGGGTATATGAAAGTAGGCATCCTTTAAGTCCAGAATGGCCATAAAACATTCTGGAAACAGCAGATTTATAGCTGATTTTATTGTCTCCATCCTGATTTTTTTTAGCAGCAAGAATCGATTTAGCCTTTTTAAATTTATGATTGTTCTCATTGACCCATCAGTTTTTTTCACTAGAAAGAGAGTAGAGTAGAATCCTTCTCCTTCTTGTTGTTTGGGGACTGGAACCAGCACCTCTTTGTCTATTAGGGACAGAACCTCCAACCGCAAAACGTCCATTCCTAAACCGGATACTTTTGTTATCACAAAGCTTTCTAGAGGAGGAGCTTTGAACTCCAATTTTAACCCCAGGCCGACTGTATCTAAAATCCAGGCACTTCTGGATATTAACTCCCATGCAGGAAATTTTTTTAATCTTCCTCCTAGAGGTTCTACCTCTAAACTCTTTATCCTTCCTATCCCCATCTTTACCATCTCTGAATGAACGAAAGGATCTATTAATTCTCCCTCTTGCAGAAAAAAAGGTCTGGGCTGGAAATTTTTTCTTTTTATCAGAAGCCTTTTCTAAAAGTTCATCCAACATAGAACCAAAAAGGAAATCTCCCTCACAAGGCATAGCACAGAGCCTCTTTTTTGATAAGAGGTCCCCATTCCAGTTTTTTAAGCCACAAAGCACTGCGGGCGGAATTTGCTAATGCTGAGGAGCAGACAGCTAATTTAATAGCATCAGCCGAAGCATCCGCTAAAAAATCAGCTGCTTTTTTAACTGTAGGAAACCCTGCCAGGATATCTTCTCTGGGACATTTGTTCTTAATTAGAGATGAGCGAGCACTAAAATGCTCGGGTGCTCGTTATTCGAGTCGAACTTTTCCCGATGCTCGGGTGCTCGTTTCGAATAACGAACCCCATTGAAGTCAATGGGAGACTCGAGCATTTTTGCGGGGGACCAAGGCTCTGCCTAGGGAAGGCTGGGTGAAAACCTGGAAACCTCAGAAAATGATGGAAACACCACGGAAATGGACAGGAAACAGCAGGGGCAGCATGCATGGATGCCTCTGAGGCTGCCTAATCCCACCATTACCCCAAATTCTCAGGCAACAGCCTGGTGGTTACCCTCATGGCAATTGTGTTCACCCAGACCAAGAAAGGCGAGGCAAATACCCATCACATGTTAGGGAAGCACCCAACTAGGTGCAACGAAGGTCCATCACCGCCTGCAGGTGACACCACTGCTCATGCTGGCACTGCAGCTGAAATCAAGTTTAGTATCTGATCTTATCAGTTGCTGTGCCTGCTGGTGGTATAGGGGTGAGCATAGCTACTTCCCCAAGCAGTTGATCTGGGTTTGATTCCCATCTATTGCAGGAGGCAATTCAGAATCAGTACAATACCTAATACGTCCCCTATCCGGGTAAATTGTTTGTAGAGAGGGCCTGTAGGTGGGGGGAAGGAGGTTGAGCTGGAAGAGCCAGAGGAGTGCCCCCTGGGCTAGCGTGTGTGGTGGTGACAACAGCCGGAATGCATTTGGAAATACTCTAGCATCAGCCGGTGCAGTATCGATTCTTCTCAGTTTAATACCGTATACGTCCCCTATCTTGGGACCCTATATTTAATGGATATTTTGAACACGGAAAACGGAAAAAGAGCTTGCTCTGGCCAGGGGAGTGTCTTTCCCACTGCAGCTAAGGGGACGTGTCCATGCTCTGCCTATCACAGGTCATGAGGCAGATAAAAGAAGAACAAAAACAAACATCAGTACAACTTCTGATATGTCCCCTATCCGGCTAAATTGTTTGTAGAGTGGGCCTGTAGGTGGGGGGGGGCAGGCTGGGGCAAGGAGGTTTCGCTGGAAGAGCCAGAGGAGTGCCCCCTGGGCTAGCGTGTGTGGTGGTGACAACAGCCGGAATGCATTTGGAAATACTCTAGCATCAGCCGGTGCAGTATCGATTCTTCTCAGTTTAATACCGTATATGTCCCCTATCTTGGGACCCTATATTTAATGGATATTTCGAACACGGAAAACGGAAAAAGAGCTTGCTCTGGCCAGGGGAGTGTCCATGCTCTGCCTATCACAGGTCATGAGGCAGATAAAAGAAGAACAAAAACAAACATCAGTACAACTTCTAATACGTCCCCTATCCGGCTAAATTGTTTGTAGAGTGGGCCTGTAGGTGGGGGGGGCAGGCTGGGGCAAGGAGGTTTCGCTGGAAGAGCCAGAGGAGTGCCCCCTGGGCTAGCGTGTGTGGTGGTGACAACAGCCGGAATGCATTTGGAAATACTCTAGCATCAGCCGGTGCAGTATCGATTCTTCTCAGTTTAATACCGTATACGCCCCCTATCTTGGGACCCTATATTTAATGGATATTTCGAACACGGAAAATGGAAAAAGAGCTTGCTCTGGCCAGGGGAGTGTTTTTCCCACTGCAGCTAAGGGGACGTGTCCATGCTCTGCCTAACACAGGTCATGAGGCAGATAAAAGAAGAACAAAAACAAACATCAGTACAACTTCTGATACGTCCCCTATCCGGCTAAATTGAGTGGGCCTGTAGGTGGGGGGGGCAGGCTGGGGCAAGGAGGTTTCGCTGGAAGAGCCAGAGGAGTGCCCCCTGGGCTAGCGTGTGTGGTGGTGACAACAGCCGGATGGATTTAGAATGACGACGCAAGACCCCAACTTAAAAATTTAGCATCAACCGGTACAGTCGTAAATTATGAGATTGATCAACTGTGGTATGTATACTACTCAGTTTAAAACCGTATATGGCAGCTATCCGGAAAAATGGTTTGGAGAGAGAGAAAGATAGGACAAAGACGTAAATTGTTTGGAGAGAGGGCCTTTAGGTGGGGGGGGGGGCAGGCTGGGGGGGAAGGAGGTTTCGCTGGAAGAGCCAGAGGAGTGCCCCCTGGGATAGCGTGTGTGGTGGTGACAACAGCCGGATGGAGTTAGAATGACGACACAGGACCCCAACATAAAAATTTTGCATCAACCGGTACAGTCGTAAATTATGAGATTGATCAAGTGTGGCATGACTTTTTAGATGGAGATTGCATGTGGTCACGTACTCCCTGGAACCCCATAGTCACCCCTTCCCTGATGTGCTAGCCCAGAACATTCTCTGCCCCAATTCGCAAGACCTTTTGCTGTTTCCGTGTGCTGACAGTGGGGATTTACCAGTGTTGTCTGAGGAGGTGGTGGACAATGGCGAGACACAGGTGTCGGGGGGTGAGGTAGTTGTATGGGAAACAAGTTACAGTGGGGACTCCTTGGGGGGGAATTTCTCATGATGGGACAGATTCAACTTGGGTGGATCAGGCACAGGAACAGATGAATTTTTTGGGGGGTTTAGTTAACTTTTATTTAGCAAAAATAACCACAGAGATATTTATTCGTTATCTTCTCTGCGCAGTCTGGGGCTCCTCACTTTGATGGCGAGCTGTGCCGCTCTCTCCACAATGGTCTGTAGGTTCTTAGATGGAGACTTTGTCGGCGATTTCAGTACAGAAGGACTTGTTGCTCATCCACAGAACCTCGTCCTCCTTGACATTGTGGACAAGGAATTTGCAGGTGGACCAGGAATTTGCGGAACCCTGTGAGCAGCATGTGTTTGTTCTTCTACTTGCTACCGTATCCAATGTTGGGCAATATAGATTCGCAAGTAATATTATTTTTCACACCTATCCCAAAACTAAAAATGTATGCAGTATGCGCAAATAAAACTTGGAACTGGAATTGGAGAGAGGGCCTGTAGGTGGACCTCTGGAAAAATTGTTTGAATAGAGGGCCTGTAGGGGGCCCTCCTGAAAAATTGTTTGAAGAGAGGGCCTGTAGGTGGAACTCTGGAAAAATTGTTTGAAGAGAGGGCCTGTAGGTGGACCTCTGGAAAAATTGTTTGAATAGAGGGCCTGTAGGGGGCCCTCCTGAAAAATTGTTTGAAGAGAGGGCCTGTAGGGGGCCCTCCTGAAAAATTGTGCTAAAAGAGTGCCAGTTGGACCTCTAAAAATGGCGTTTTTTGGGTCAGCGTTAGGCAAAGACGATATGGAGGAGGAGGAGGAGTAGAGAAGAGGAGTAGAGAAGAGGAATCGGATACATAAGTTATTTAAATCTTTAGCTGCTTTCCCCTGGAGGAGATTTGAATTCCGGTGAAATCCAGGCTTTGTTCATTTTAATAAGCGTCAGCCTGTCAGCGCTGTCAGTTGACAGGCGTGTACGCTTATCGGTGATGACGCCACCAGCTGCACTGAATACCCGCTCTGACAGCACGCTAGCGGCAGGGCAGGCCAGCACCTCCAAGGCGTACAGCGCCAGTTCAGGCCACGTGTCCAGCTTTGAAACCCAGTAGTTGTATGGAGCAGAGTGATCGCTACGGACGTTGGTATGGTCAGCTAGGTACTCCCTCACCATCTTTCTGTACAGCTCCCCCCTACTCTGCCTAGACTGGGGACAGGTGACAGTGTCTTGCTGGGGTGACATAAAACTGGCAAAGGCCTTGGAGAGCGTTCCCCTGCCAGTGCTGGACAAGCTGCCTGCTCGCCTCCTCTCCCCCGCTACTTGGCCCACAGAACCATGTCCTCTGCCGCTAGCGGCGTCAGATGGGAAGAATTGTTTCAGCTTGTGCACCAGGGCCTGTTGATACCTATTCACTCTCATACTCCTTTCCTCTGCAAGGATGAGAGTGGAAAGGTTCTGCTTGTACCGTGGGTCCAGGAGAGTGAACACCCAGTAATCGGTGTTTGAAAAAATTCTTCTAACGCGAGGGTCACGGGATAGGCAGCCTAGCATGAAGTCTGCCATGTGCGCCAGAGTCCCAACACGCAAGAATTCCCTCTCCTCACTGACCTGACTCTCCATTTCCTCCTCCTCCTCCCAGTCCTCCTCTTCAGCCCATACACGCTCAAGAGTTAAGGACTGAGCACTGGTACCCTCTACTATCTCGCCGACATTCTCCTCCTCTTCCTCCTCATCCTCATCCCCCTCCTCCGATACGCGCTGAGAAACAGACCGGAGGGTGCTCTGGCTATCAAGCGACGTATCTTCCTCCACCGTCTCTTGTGACAAGCGCAAAGCATCCGACTTGATGCTGAGCAGTGATTTTTTCAACAGGCAAAGCAACGTGATGGTGAGGCTGATAATGGCGGCATCGCCGCTAACCATCTGTGTTGACTCCTCAACACCTGGCAGATATCAAGTTGCTCAACACCTGGCAGATATCAGACATCCACGTCCACTCCTCATTGTAGACTTGAGGAATCTGAGAGACCTGATTACCAGTTCTGGTGGAAGATGACATCTGGCAGTCTACAATCGCTCTGCGCTGCTGGTAAACTCTGGATAACATGTTTAATGTGGAATTCCATCTCGTGGGCACGTCGCACAACAGTCGGTGAGCGGGCAGTTGTAGGCGGCGCTGCGCTGCCCTGAGAGTGGCAGCATCTGTGGTGGACTTGCGGAAATGCGCACAGATGCGGCGCACCTTGGTGAGCAAATCAGACAGATTGGGGTATGTCTTGAGGAACCGCTGAACTATGAGATTGAACACGTGGGCCAGGCATGGCACATGTGTCAGTCTGCCGAGTTGCAGAGCCGCCACCAGGTTACGCCCGTTGTCACACACAACCATGCCTGGCTTGAGGTTCAGCGGTGCCAGCCACACGTCGGTCTGCGCCGTGATGCCCTGTAAAAGCTCTTGGGCAGTGTGCCTTTTGTCACCTAAGCTCAGCAGTTTGAGCACCGCCTGCTGGTGCTTACCCACGCCACTGCTGCTGCGCCTAGAGCTACCGACTGAAGGCGCCGTGCCCACGGATGGTAATTCGGTGGAGGAGGAGGAGGGGTCGGAGGAGGAGGAGGCATATTACGTCTGAGAGACCGTGACCGAGGTAGGCCCCGCAATCCTCGGTGTGGGCAGTACATGAGCGGCTCCAGGGTCAGTCTCGGTCCCAGCCTCCACCAAGTTAACCCAATGTGCCGTCAGTGAGATATAGTGTCCCTGCCCGGCAGCACTTGTCCACGTGTCCGTGGTTAGGTGGACCTTCTCAGAAACAGCGTTGGTCAGGGCACGGATGATGTTCTGTGACACGTGCTGGTGTAGGGCTGGGACGGCACATCGGGAAAAATAGTGGCGGCTGGGGACCGAATACCGAGGGGCAGCCCACGCCATGAGATTTCGAAAGGCCTCGGTCTCTACCAGCCTATAAGGCAGAATCTCCAGGCTAAGCAATTTGGAGATGTGGACATTGAGGGCTTGGGCATGTGGGTGGGTGGAACTGTATTTCCTCTTGCGCTCTAGCGTCTGCTGTAAAGACAGCTTAACGCTGCGCTGGGACACGTTGGTGGACACTGTGGAGGATCGTGGAGGCGAAGGTGTGGTTTTCCGGCGGGAGGCGCTCGTGCCGGGGTCCTGGGCAGGGGGTTGACTAGCAGAGGCAGCGAGTGGCGCGGGGGGTTGACTAGCGGAGGCAGCGAGTGACACAGGGGAAGGAGCAGAGGTGTGACCCGCAGGAGGTGGTGAACGGCTTTGGTTCCATTGAGTGGGGTGTTTAGCACTCATATGCCTGCGCATGCTGGTGGTGGTTAGGCTAGTAGTGGTGGCACCCCTGCTGATCCTGGTGTGGCACAGGTTGCACACCACAGTCCGTCGGTCATCCTCACTTTCTTTAAAGAACCTCCAGACTTGCGAACATCTAGGCCTCGCCACGGGAGCTTCACTACGTGAAACAGTTGCTGATGATGCACCAGCTCTGGCCCTGCTTCTCCCTCTGGCCACACCACTGCCTCTTACAACCTGTTCTGGTGCAGCACTCGCCTCCGCCTCAGAAGCACTGTCTTCACTCGGCATATCAACCCAGCTTGGGTCAGTCACCTCGTCATCCTCCGATTCCTCAGTCTGCTCCCTCCTCGGAATTCCTCCCCTAACAAGAACTTCACCACTGTCTGACAACCGTGTCTCCTCATCGTCTGACACCTCTTTACAAACTTCTTCCACTAACTCAACATTGTCATCATCATCACCCACAGACTGCGACAGTTGGAAAACTTGGGCATCGGGAACGAGGTCAGCAGCAACCTGAGAAGTGGTTTGTGACTCTGGGAAGGGTCCAGAAAACAGTTCCTGAGAGTATGCCGGATCACATTCCAAATTTTCCTGGGAGGGAGCAGACTGGGGGGAAGGAGGTTGAGGTGGAGGAGCCATAGGAGTGCTCCCTTGGGTAACGTGGGTGGACTGCGTGGAAGACTGACTGGTGGACAAATTACTTGAAGCATTGTCCGCAATCCACGAGATCAGCTGTTCGCACTGTTGTGGTTTCAACAGTCCTCTACCACGTGTCCCTGTAAGTTGAGACATGAAGCTAGGGAGTGTAGCTCTGCGGCGTTCCCCTGCTCCTCATCAGCGGGTACTGTCTCACCCTGCCCAGGACCATGGCCTCTGCCCCCCTGCAGTAATTGAATGACCACGCCCACGCCCTCGCCCTCGACCCTTAGCCCTGGGGTTCAACATTTTTGTATATAGGTGTATGATAAAAAAAAAAAAAAATTAAGTCGGTAGAATTAAGTGACGTACAGAAAGTGTCACTTGGACAGATTATACGGATTGGAGCGAGTGTGCTGAACTGTGACACACAGAAAGGGTACACGCAGCTGAGTAAAATGGATTTGTATCACTGAGCTAAAACAACTGAAAAATTTTTTTTTTTTATATTTTGTTTTTTTGGGTACTTGACGTGCAGGAACTATGGTAGAACTGACTGACACCCTCTTAACGGTGGCTATTTAGTCTGCGACCCAGACAAATGTCGCACAGAGAGATTTCTGGATCAAGCGGTAGATGATATTGGTAGCAAATGACTTGGTTGTATTGTGTGACGTACAGAAAGTGTCACCTGGACAGTATATACGGATGGGAGCGAATGTGCTGAACTGTGACACACAGAAAGGATACACAAAGCTGAGTAAAATGGATTTGTATCACTGAGCTAAAACAACTGAAAAAATATTTTTTTTTTTTATATTTGTTTTTTTATATTTTTTTTTACAATTTTGTTTTTTTGGGAACGTAACGTGCAGGAACTATGGTAGGACTGACTGACACCCTGTTAACGGTGGCTATTTAGTCTGCGACCCAGACAAATGTCGCACAGAGAGTTTTCTGGATCAAGCGGTAGATGATATTGGTAGCAAATGACTTGGTTGTATTGTGTGACGTACAGAAAGTGTCACCTGGACAGTATATACGGATGGGAGTGAATGTGCTGAACTGTGACACACAGAAAGGTTACACGCAGCTGAGTAAAATGGATTTGTATCACTGAGCTAAAACAACTGAAAAAATAATTTTTTTTTAATATTTTGGTTTTTTTGGAACGTGACATGCAGGAAATATGGTAGAACTGACTGACACCTTGTTAACGGTGGCTATTTAGTCTGCGACCCAGACAAATGTCGCACAGAGAGTTTTCTGGATCAAGTGTAGATGATATTGGTAGCAAATGACTTGGTTGTATTGTGTGACGTACAGAAAGTGTCACCTGGACAGTATATACGGATGGGAGCGAATGTGCTGAACTGTGACACACAGAAAGGTTACATGCAGCTGAGTAAAATGGATTTGTATCACTGAGCTAAAACAACTAAAAAAATATTTTTTTTTTTTATTTTTTTTTTATATTTTTTTTTACAATTTTGTTTTTTTGGGAACGTGACGTGCAGGAAACTATCGTAGAGCTGACTGACACCCTGTTAACGGTGGCTATTTAGACTGCGACCCAGACAAATGTCGCACAGAGATTTTTAGGATCAAGCTTTACACGTGACAGGTAGCAAATGACTTGGTTGTATTCGGTGACGTACAGAAAGTGTCACCTGGACAGAAATACGGATTGGAAAGAGTGTGCTGAACTGTGACACACAGAAAGGTTACACGCAGCTGTGTGAAAATGGATTTGTATCACTCAGCTAAAAACAAACAAAAAACTAATTTTTTTTTTATATTTTTTTTTGTTTTTTTTTTTGGGAACGTGACGTGCAGGAAACTATCGTACAGCTGACTGACACCCTGTTAACGGTGGCTATTTAGACTGCGACCCAGACAAATGTCGCACAGAGATTTTTAGGATCAAGCTTTACACGTGACAGGTAGCAAATGACTTGGTTGTATTCGGTGACGTACAGAAAGTGTCACCTGGACAGAAAATACGGATTGGAAGAAAGTGTGCTGAACTGTGACACACAGAAAGGTTACACGCAGCTGTGTGAAATGGATTTGTATCACTCAGCTAAAACAAGAAAAAATAATTTTTTTTTTATATTTTTTTTTTTATTTTTTTTTTTTGTTTTTTTGGGAACGTGACGTGCAGAAACTATCGTACAGCTGACTGACACCCTGTTAACGGTGGCTATTTAGACTGCGACCCAGACAAATGTCGCACA
>ONZH01019235.1:0-29440 GCA_900303285.1 Rhinella marina
ACATCCCAGACATACCTGTGTGCACTGTGTGTGTATTACATGTCACATCCCAGACATACCTGTGTGCACTGTGTGTGTATTACATGTCACATCCCAGACATACCTGTGTGCATGTCACATCCCAGACATACCTGTGTGCACTGTGTGTGTTATTACATGTCCATGTCTGTATTACATGACATCCTGTGTGCACTGCACTGTCACACATACCCCAGACATACCTTGTGTGCACTGTGTGTGTATTACATGTCCAGGAAAATGCACTTTATTCTGCAGGAAAACAGCTCCCAAGTGCCCAAGCAAACCAGACTGAAGAGGGGATCGCTGCTTTAGCTGCTCATATCTTGGGATTGGTAGAAGATAGAAAAATGGTTCTGACCTTCTTTGAAAGTTGACATTCCAAGATTTCAATTGATACCAAAAGCATTATATCCAGTATATCAGAAGATATAGCTGTTAGAAATCGAGTCGGGAGAGAAAGCTGTTTTTAGTTCCACTTTCACCTGGGAGCTGTTTTCCTGCAGAATAAAAGTGCTTTTCCTGGACATGTAATACAGACACACAGTGCACACAGGTATGTCTGGGATGTGACATGTAATACAGGACACACAGTACACACAGGGATGTCTGGGATGTGACATATAATACAGACACACAGTACACACAGGTATGTCTGGGATGTGACATGTAATACAGACACACAGTACACACAGGTATGTCTGGGATGTGACATGTAATACACACACACAGTGCACACAGGTATGTCTGGGATGTGACATGTAATACAGACACACAGTGCACACAGGTATGTCTGGGATGTGACATGTAATACAGACACACAGTACACACAGGGATGTCTGGGATGTGACATATAATACAGACACACAGTATGTCTGGGATGACATGTAATACACACCACAGTGCACACAGGTATGTCTGGGATGTGACATGTAATACAGACACACAGTACACACAGGTATGTCTGGGATGTGACATGTAATACACACACACAGTGCACACAGGTATGTCTGGGATGTGACATGTAATACACACACACAGTGCACACAGGTATGTCTGGGATGTGACATGTAATACACACACACACAGTGCACACAGGTATGTCTGGGATGTGACATGTAATACAGACACACAGTACACACAGGTATGTCTGGGATATGACATGTAATACAGACACACAGTGCACAACAGGTATGTCTGGGATGTGACATGTAATACAGACACACAGTACACACAGGTATGTCTGGGATGTGACATGTAATACAGACACACACAGTACACACAGGTATGTCTGGGATGTGACATGTAATACACACACACAGTGCATACAGGTATGTCTGGGATGTGACATGTAATACACACACACACAGTGCACACAGGTATGTCTGGGATGTGACATGTAATACAGACACACAGTACACACAGGTATGTCTGGGATGTGACATGTAATACACACACACAGTGCACACAGGTATGTCTGGGATGTGACATGTAATCAGGTCGGCCTTAGGGTAGGATGGCGCCCTGTGCGAAACTTTCTCTCGGCGCCCCCCCCCCCCCCCCCGAGTGACAGTACTAACGTCATACAGTATAGAGCTATAATAGAGTGTAGAGATATATAGAGTGATATAGGACTGTATAGAGAGCTATAAATACAGTGCAGAGATATATATATGTATTTATAGCTCTCTATACTGTCCTATATCACACTATATATCTCTGCACTGTATTTATAGCTTTTCTATATTGAAATGTAACCTAATATAGCGCACATACCTCTTACATCCAGTGACGTCTCCTCGGATGTAGATCTTCTCTTTCCTCATCTTCTACTTTCAGACCAGACGCCATTTTTCAGCCATTTCTCATCTCTGCAGTTTGACAAAAAAAAAATCTTAGTTTACACAGTGTCCTAAAATAACTGCGCCCAGCAAATAGTGTTCCGTAATAGTGTAAACATAACGCTCCCCAGAAATAACTGCGCTCATACTGTGCCAGGGTGCCCCCACAGTAATAGTGCCCCCCACAGTAATAGTGCCCCCCCACAGTAATAGTGCCCCCAAAGTCCCAACTAATAATTCTCTGCCAGAGTGCACTTGTTAGTAATAGTGCCCCCAACAGTACTAATGTCCCCACTGTGCCCCAGAAGTAATAATGCTTCCAATGTGCCAATAAGAAGTGCCCCCCAATAATGTGCCAGAAGTGCCCCCAAATTTCACCCAAATTATGTGCCAGTAAGAAACACCCCAATAATGTGCCAGAAGTTCCCCCCATTGATTCCCCCCCCAAATCATGTGCCAGTAAAAAGTGTCCCATCCCCATAGATGCCCCCAAATTATGTGCCAGTAAGAAATGCCCCAGTGCCCCCATGTGCCAGAAAAATGCCCCCAGTGCCCCCATGTGCCAGTAAAAATGCCCCCAGTGCCAGTAAATTGCCCCCAGTGCCAGTAAAAATGCCCCCAGTGCCCCCATGTACCAGTAAAATGCCCCATGTGCCAGTAAAAATGCCCCAGTGCCCCATGTGCCAGTAAAATGCTCCCATGGGCCAATAAAAATGCCCCCAGTGCCAGTAAAATTGCCCCATGTGCAATAAAAATGCCCCCAGTGCCCCCTTGTGCCAGTAAAAATGCCCCCAGTGCCAGTAAAATGCCCCCAGTGCCCCCATGTGCCAGTTAAAATGCTCCATGTGCCAGTAAAAATGCCCCCTTGTGCCAATAAAAATGCCCTCAGTGCCAGTAAAAAGCCCCCAGTGCCAGTAAAATGCCCCCCAGTGCCCCCATGTGCCAGTAAAATGCCCCATGTGCCAGTAAAAATGCCCCAGTGCCCCATGTGCCAGTAAAATGCTCCCATGTGCCAATAAAATGCCCCAGTGCCAGTAAAATGCTCCCATGTGCCAATAAAAATGCCCCAGTGCCCCCTTGTGCCAGTAAAATGCCCCCAGTGCCAGTAAAATGCCCCCAGTGCCAGTTAAAATGCCCCAGTGCCCCCATGTGCCAGTAAAATGCCCCAGTGCCCCATGTGCCAGTAAAATGCCCCCATGTGCCAATAAAATGCCCCCAGTGCCCCCTTGTGCCAGTAAAAAATGCCCCCAGTGCCAGTAAAATGCCCCCAGTGCCAGTAAAAATGCCCCCAGTGCCAGTAAAATGCCCCCAGTGCCCCATGTGCCAGTAAAAATGCCACTATGTGCCAGTAAAAATGCCCCCAGTGCCCCCATGTGCCAGTAAAATGCCCCCATGTGCCAATAAAAATGCCCCCAGTGCCAGTAAAATGCCCCCAGTGCCAGTAAAATGCCCCCAGTGCCCCATGTGCCAGTAAAAAAGCCCCCAGTGCCCCCATGTGCCAGTAAAATGCCCCCATATGCCATTAAAATGCCCCCAGTGCCTCTGTGACTGCAACATATTAAAAATAAACACTTACTTACCTCCATGGAGCCGGCAGCGAAGCGATGCAGGCCTCTTCCGGCCTGTGTCCCTCGCTGTACGGCTCAGGCGGCGCGATGACGTCATCGCGCCGCCTGAGCTGGCCTCTGATAGGCTGCAGGCCTAGGGCGTGCAGCCTATCAGAGGAACGGGCAGGGGAGACGCCCTCCCTCCCCTGCCCGCATCTCAAAAGGCAGACTATGGAGATGAGCGCTTCCACAATGGAAGCGCTCATCTCCCTCTGCCCCACCGCCGCCCCCAACTGTGCGGCACTTGCAGGCCACGGCCCTGCAAGTGCAGCTGTACAGGAGCAGGCCGGGCTCTGGCAGGGCGCCCCCTTAACTGGCCGGGAGTGAAGCGCCCTGTGCAACCGCACGGGTCGCACACCCCAAAGGCCGGCCCTGCATGTAATACACACACACAGTGCACCAGGTATGTCTGGGATGTGACATGTAATACACACACAGTGCACACAGGTATGTCTGGGATGTGACATGTAATACACACACACAGTGCACACAGGTATGTCTGGGATGTGACAAGTAATACACACACAGTGCACACAGGTATGTCTGGGATGTGACATGTAATACAGACACCAGTGCACACAGGTATGTCTGGGATGTGACATGTAATACAGACACACAGTGCACACAGGTATGTCTGGGATGTGACATGTAATACAGACACACAGTGCACACAGGTATGTCTGGGATGTGACATGTAATACAGACACACAGTGCACACAGGTATGTCTGGGATGTGACATGTAATACACACACAGTGCACACAGGTATGTGGGATGTGACATGTAATACAGACACACAGTGCACACAGGTATGTCTGGGATGTGACATGTAATACACACACAGTGCACACAGGTATGTCTGGGATGTGACATGTAATACAGACACACAGTGCACACAGGTATGTTGGGAGTGCATGTAATACAGACACCAGTGCACACAGGTTGTCTGGGATGTGACATGTAATACACACACACAGTGCACACAGGTATGTCTGGGATGTGACATGTAATACAACAGACACAGTGCACACAGGTATGTCTGGGATGTGACATGTAATACAGACACACAGTGCACCACAGGTATGTCTGGGATGTGACATGTAATACAGACACACAGTGCACACAGGTATGTCTGGGATGTGGACATGTAATACACACACACAGTGCACATAGGTATGTCTGGGATGTGACATGTAATACAGACACACAGTGCACACAGATATGTCTGGGATGTGACATGTAATACACACACAGTGCACACAGGTATGTCTGGGATGTGACATGTATACAGACACAGTGCACACAGGTATGTCTGGATGTGACATGTAATACAGACACACAGTGCACACAGGTATGTCTGGGATGTGACATGTAATACACACACAGTGCACACAGGTATGTCTGGGATGTGACATGTAATACAGACACACAGTGCACACAGGTATGTCTGGATGTGACATGTAATACACACACAGTGCACACAGGTATGTCTGGGATGTGACATGTAATACAGACACACAGTGCACACAGGTATGTCTGGGATGTGACATGTAATACAGACACACAGTGCACACAGGTATGTCTGGGATGTGACATGTAATACAGACACACAGTGCACACAGGTATGTCTGGGATGTGACATGTAATACAGACACACAGTGCACACAGGTATGTCTGGGATGTGACATGTAATACAGACACACAGTGCACACAGGTATGTCTGGGATGTGACATGTAATACACACACAGTGCACACAGGTATGTCTGGGATGTGACATGTAATACACACACAGTGCACACAGGTATGTCTGGGATGTGACATGTAATACACACACACAGTGCACACAGGTATGTCTGGGATGTGACATGTAATACAGACACACAGTGCACACAGGTATGTCTGGGATGTGACATGTAATACACACACACAGTGCACACAGGTATGTCTGGGGTGTGACATGTAATACACACACAGTGCACACAGGTATGTCTGGGATGTGACATGTAATACAGACACAGTGCACACAGGTATGTCTGGGATGTGACATGTAATACAGACACACAGTGCACACAGGTATGTCTGGGATGTGACATGTAATACAGACACACAGTGCACACAGGTATGTCTGGGATGTGACATGTAATACACACACACAGTGCACACAGGTATGTCTGGGATGTGACATGTAATACACACACACAGTGCACATAGGTATGTCTGGGATGTGACATGTAATACAGACACACAGTGCACACAGATATGTCTGGGATGTGACATGTAATACACACACAGTGCACACAGGTATGTCTGGGATGTGACATGTAATACAGACACAGTGCACACAGGTATGTCTGGGATGTGACATGTAATACAGACACACAGTGCACACAGGTATGTCTGGGATGTGACATGTAATACAGACACACAGTGCACACAGGTATGTCTGGGATGTGTGACATGTAATACACAACAGTGCACACAGGTATGTCTGGGATGTGACATGTAATACAGACACAGTGCACACAGGTATGTCTGGGATGTGACGTGTAATACACACACAGTGCACACAGGTATGTCTGGGATGTGACATGTAATACAGACACAGTGCACACAGGTATGTCTGGGATGTGACATGTAATACAGACACACAGTGCACACAGGTATGTCTGGGATGTGACATGTAATACAGACACACAGTGCACACAGGTATGTCTGGGATGTGACATGTAATACAGACACACAGTACACACAGGTATGTCTGGGATGTGACATGTAATACAGACACACAGTGCACACAGGTATGTCTGGGATGTGACATGTAATACAGACACACAGTGCACACAGGTATGTCTGGGATGTGACATGTAATACAGACACACAGTGCACACAGGTATGTCTGGGATGTGACATGTAATACAGACACACAGTACACACAGGTATGTCTGGGATGTGTCTGCAATCTTCTGTGAGGCAGTGCTGTTAGTTATATAGGTGAAAGACTCCCTTTAATTATTTTGCTCAATTATATTTGTGTGATTATTAAATCACACCAGGACCTGAACTCATGTTTTGTGTAAAAGACTGCTGCCTTACCAGATGTGCTAAAATTGATATACTTTTGTATATATATTCTTTTTTTCTTTTTTTTGTGGAGCGAGAGAGAGTTTATTGTAATTAATTTTACCCCATTATATTTATATTATTATTAAATAAATTAGGGGCGTGCTCATACACTGTCAGGCAGTTGGCCCACCAGGAATTCCCAGTAAGATACATTGCCAATCCACACATGAGGTTGAGTCACATGACCCTCCATCAGCAGCCATCTTATTGATAGGACCTCTATGCAGACAGCACAGAACATTTACTCATTAAGGCCCCGTTCACTTTTCCGTTTTTAAACTGACGTGTGCTGTCCACATTTTCCACAACACATGTACCCATTGATTTAAATGTGTCTGTTCACATTTCAGTATTTTTTTTACTGACCGTGGATCAGTAAAAAAAATCACAAGGACATGCACTACTTTGATCCGTGATGCGCACCAAGCACACCCATTGAAGTCTGTGGGTCCGTGAAAATCACTGACACACATTCTTGTTGCGTCCATTTTTCACTGAAGACTGATAGGTGATTCTTTGGAAATTAATTTTCAGCTAAGCAACATCAATGAATTAGGGATCACACGCGGATGGTAAAAACGGACACATGGACCAACCACGGATCCTTCACGGACATCTTCACGTATGAAACGCGTACGCTTTTTTCACAGACGTGACACTGACACGGGAATGTGAACATGGCATAAGGGGATATGGCTTATGAAATATAACAGATGGCACAGAATATCAATAAAGGCTATATTACTGAGCGCCATATAGTCATGTTACCTACACATTGCTCAACAGTAGTCACAAAGTGACCAACCCCTTAAGTACCAGATCCGTTTTCTTTTTTTTCTTCCCCACATTCCAATAGTCATAAATGTTTTAATTTTTCATTCATATAGCCATATGACGGCTTATTTTTTTACAGGATAAGTTTTTTTTTTGTTTTTTTTTAAAACACATCTCACACATTCACACGTCCGGCCATCTGCCCGAACTCCGCACTATAGAAATGCCTGTTCTTGTCCATGGCTGCGGACAAGAATAGGATATGTTCTATTGTTTTGTGGGGCCGCCAACTGGAAGTGCGGATGCGGACAGCACATTGTGTGCTGTCCGCATCTTTTGCAGCCCCATTGAAAATGAATGAGTCCGCAGCCGTTCCGCAAAAATTGCGGAACGGATGCAGACGCATTATGCGGACGTGTGAATGGACCCTTAAGTGTTCATTGTGCACTAAAAATGACATGACGTCCTTATTCTGCGGATCAACATGATTACAGCAATGGTAAATTTATATAGTTTGTTGTACTACTTGTAAATAAAACCTTTGAAAAATAAATCTAAACTTTCTTTGCATCGCCATTTTCTGACAGCCATAACTTTTTATATTCTGTCTAAAGAGTATGAGGGCTTATTTTTTTTGGTACTGTAGTTTTTATTGGTACCATTTTTGGGTACATACATCTTTTTGATCACTGTTATTCAATTTTTTGGGGGGTCATAAGGCGACCCAAAATGATGAATCACGTGTTTTTATTTTTTTTGTCCGTTACGTCTTACATCACGCAGGAAAATATTTTTATATTTTAATAGTTCAGACATTTTCACACGCGGCGATACCTGTTATGTTCATGCCGTGGTCAAATGTGACCGCGCACTTCCGGTTCAGGAGCACTTTCCACCGGCGTAGATCAGGGAAAGCGCCGTTTTGTAATAATGAGCCGGAGCCTGTACTTGGCTTCCAGGCTCATTGTTAGTATATCCCAGTTCAGGCCACTAGGTGGCAGCACTGAACTGTAATATAGTGATTTCCATACAGAATAATGGACCATTTTCTATTATTCTGTACAATTTGCAATCTGACAATTGGGACCTAATAAAAAATGTTTAAAAAAGTAAAAAAAGTTTTAAAAATTAAAAGAAAATTAAAAAAAATAAAAATTCAAATCACCCCTCCCTTTCCCCAAAATCAATTTGAAAAAAAAAATAACATCATGGTCATAGCCACATGTGAATACGCCCATACTATTAAAAAAAAAAGCCCATACTGTGAATGGCGTAGCAGGGGAGAAAATAAAAATGCCGATTCCCATTTTTTCATCACTCTATCTCCCAAATAATTGAATAAAAAGTGATACACACCCCAAAATGGTATTAGCAAAAACTAGGGATCGTCCTGAAAAAATTAACCCCCAGCACAAATCTTTAGAAAACTATTAAAAAAAAAGTTATGGGCATCAGAATATGGAGAAAATAATTTTTTCCAAAGTTTTTTTTTTCAGAAAAACTATACACATGTGGTATCGTTGAATTCATACTCACCTGGAGAGCAGTCAGATTTAGCACATAAAGAATGCCAGAAAAAATAAACTTTTAAAACTGTGGTTGAAATGTGTTTTTTTTTTCCCAATTCCACCCCATTTGGAATTTTTTACTATTTCCCACTACATCCTATGTAATATTAAATGGTGGCATTAGAAAGTACAACTTGTCCTGCAAAAAACGAGCTCTCATATGGATATGTGAACGGAAAAATGGAAAAGTTATGGCTCTGGGAAGGCAGGGAGCGAAAATGCAAAAACAGAATATAACTACATCAGGAAAGGGTTAATGTTTTTATTTATTTTTTTATTTAAACTTTTTTTTATAACACTTAGGTGGCTATAAATCGCTTGTCCTGTAGGCTATAAAAGAAAACTATTATGTTCTATGAGATTTTCAGTGTCTGCCTGTGAAGCTGTGCCTTGTACACAGCTATATAGGCAGCTTAGCATGACAGGCTGGGGAACCTTTAGCAGACTCCAGGCTGTCATGGTAACCTATTGGAGCCCTGCAATTTCACTGTGGGGCTCCGATTGGAAGGCAGAGGGAGCCCCCTCCCTCTGCCTAAGCTCACTGGTGCCTCAATCACTATTGATTGCTGTATCTGAAGGGTTAAATGACCGATTTCGGCGTCATCACTGCTCCCAGTTATTGTGACCGGGTGGCTGCTGTATTATACAGCCGACACCTGCCATGTATGGAGCGGGCTCAGCACAATAGCCAGCTCCATACAGCCCTTGCGCCTATTGTCGTACATGTACAGCATTATGCATTAAGGGGTTAACTAAAGTCTATTTTACACATATGCTTTCCGTCCTCTGTTAAATTCTAGTATGTTCTAATTAGTGAAAGTTTCTCTTTAACAATGCCCAATAAACAGATACTAACAGACAGGCTGAGCAGTCTTACAGAAGATGACATTGCAAAGCGATTAAAGGGGTATTCCAGATGTTAGACGTTATCCCCTAGCCCAGGGGTGGCCAACCTGCGGCTCTCCAGCTGTTGCAAAACTACAACTCCCAGCATGCCCAGACTGCCTACAGCTATTAGCCTACAGCAAGGCATGGTGGGAGTTGTAGTTTTACAACATCTGGAGAGCCGCAGGTTGGCCATGCCTGCCCTAGCCTATTCATCTTTATGGGAATTCCAGAGATAGGTGATGTTTTCAACTTCTTAGCTTTGAGAACATTATTCTAATGAAACTAAGGTTCAGGCAACAGTAAGAAGAGTCTTTTAAACTGTCAAACGTTTGTGTAAGCAGCAGAATGTAAACTCCATGTAAGCGCCGCCCATGGTCTGATTGAGACCCAGTAGTCAATGGTATCTGTTAAGAACTGTTATGCTTTAGGTTTGATGCACTGAGAACATGAACAGAACCTTAGGTTTGCATTGTGGGAACGGCAGTGCAGCGCCTACCAGTGGCGTACCTGAAATAGAGGCATACCAAACAACTGCTATGAGGTCCAGGGGAAGGGAGGGGCCTCAGATGGAACTTGTTCTTCTCACCCTTGCATTTTAATGCAGCTACCACTAGGGGGAGCTCAATACAAAGAGATTATTCAGCTTCCATTGTAGTTGTATTAGTTCCTATTTACTGGGCTCCCCCTAGTGGTGGCTGCAGGCAGCCAGCTTTGTAATAGAAGAGAAGCAGGAGATTTATCAATGTATTTTGCCAGTTTTCTGATGTAAATACATTGGGAAAAATGGTGTTCAGAATAAGCACCATATATTGGAAGCACCTGTTCTACTTTTTTCTGAAACTCAGATAAAGTGGGTGAGGCCAAACACAACATTTTTTTAAATACAATTTTTTATTAAAATTTCTTCCAAAAAACATAAATTTGTCAGAAATCTGGGGCATTGCGGATGTACTGCATTGCCTGGGGGTGATGCAAGTACACTCGGAAACTATGGGGCACATACTAAGTTTTACTATGGGGCCCTATGAGATCTGTTGGACTCATTTACATAAGTAGATAATCTGTTTGTAAATGAGCAGCAATCAACAATAGAGCATAACGATCAGCACTTGTTTAGTACATTTAAATGCAGCAATCATCGCACTGTATGGAGATGAACAATCGCTTGTAAGATTGTTTGACCCCTTACGGTTAGAATATTGTTGACAGCGCACCCGTTCACATGTGTAATTTTTGTGAAGAAAAAGAGGGTCAAGTAATTCTGACAAGAAGAGACGAGGCGAAGAACTCTAGGAACCCACTGCGATGCTACAGTAGACAAACAGTTTATTGAATTGGTAATTCTATATGAAGATTAGAAAATCGTCATCACAACAGAAGGCGCGAAGGATGGAAAATACATTAAAAAAAACAGGGCACAAGACTTAATGCGGACACATATTCTATCCATCTGTAGTCATCTAGTGCACATACAGTTAAAAAAATAAAATAATCAATGTTCTTAGTTTTGTTGTAAAAATTTGCGGTGGTGCTGTAAAATAAACCGGAGACGCGGTAAAATATCATTACGTTAGAAGATGTAGAAGATGTTTCTGCTGGTACCATCCTGAAACATAGAGATCACATATCCTTCTGGAAGCCACTGTGAGTCTTGGTAGCCACAGTGGAATTCCTGACTACTTACGATTCAGTGGTTTAGGTCAATACTCAATGAGTCAAAGGCGTACATACCATGGCGGCAGCAGACATGTGGCTGCTATCGGGGCCCTTAAAGAGATGGAGCCTAACCCTGGTTGGTCTCATTCCCTTTGCTACTAGGTGACAAGAACTTGTGAAGGACTCTCATCTACTGAGAAACTGCATTGTTAGCGACCATGGGGGTGATGAATTGGCCCAAGTGTCATGATCGGGGCATGGGGGGACAACACGAGACCCTTCTGTCCAGAGTGATATAACCCAGCACCATAATGGGGCCCCCCTCATCTATGTACACCACTGCAATGAATATCTTAGGTCTGCTGATGCTGAAATAAGGTCCACAAAGAGGTTTCAGAAGTTCCCTGTATTGAGCAATGAAAAATTGACATAATCAACAATATTAGTAACGTGCCAGATTAGCTAGATTACTTAAAAACTTTTTTTTCTGTTGATAAACTTGGAGCATTTAAGCCCCACCTCCAAACACAGGTAACACCCACTTGAGGGTGTGGTTTATATAAGCCTCACCCATTTTCCTTACCGAAACAAGCCATATTTGCCAGGATTGTCAGAAAATTTGAGACGGTTGGCAACTGTGAGTGAAAAGATTTAACCTCCAAACATCTCCATCCCCACTCTTAAAGGAAAACTCTCATCAGTATATAATTATATGAAAATTAAATGAAGATGAATAAATCCCCTTTATAGTTCACATTAGTTAGGTCGCGCAGTACATCATTTTGTTTGGACTTCCTACAATGGGTGGAGCTTATCAGTCACATGACACACTTTCCTGGTGTGGAGAAAAGATGGAGATTACAGCCACAAGCTGCTACAATATGGAAACCATACTGTACCGTGAATACAGGAAGCATAGACTTCTTACAGTGTACAGAGAGAACACAATCTGATTGTCTTTGTTTCATTTTTGACTGGAGTTTTCCATTCAGCGCACATTGTGGACACAGATACAGTCAAACAATGTTAAAGTCACAAAAAGCAATATCTCAATGACAGATATCTTCATGAATACGGTGCCTCTGCTTACAAAATGGCTGCCTCTACTTCCTGCACTTAAACTATGGGCTTTAAAGAAGCACGCCCACAAATTTTTTTATTCACTGACCTGTTAGAAAGGTACATGATGTATACCAGTGACTGTATTTGTGAGTTATCCCCTCCCTTCTGATCCTCAGCCGTGTCATGTTACCATCGCTCTGACTGTCCAAACAACACAGCCTTTTAGGCATACCTCCCAACTTTCTAAATGAACAAAGAAGGACACTTTGTACGGCGCGTGATGCAAATTTTTTTTGTGCTAGGTCACGCCTCTAAGTCCGCCCAAAACATAACTCTGCACTTAATCCCAACCAGTCCCCTTAATGCCACCACATAGTAGTTATTCCCCCTTCATGCAACCGCACAGTATTTATGCCCACATTGAGCCCCCACACAGAATTACCCCCAGCTGTGCCCCAGTAATATGCCCAGTTATGTGCCCCCTCACAGAATTATGCCCAGCTGTGCCCACAGTAATATGCCCAGTTATGTGCCCACAGTAATATGCCTAGCTGTGCCCACAGTAATATGCCCAGTTATGTGTCCCCAGTAATATACCCACATTGTGCCCCCCAGTAATATCCCCTATTATGTGCCCCCAGTAATATGCCCACATTGTGCCCCCCAGTAATATGCCCAGCTGTGCCCCCAGTAATATGTACAGCTGTGCCCCCAGTAATATGCCCTGTTATGTGCCCCTCACAGAAAGTTAAAAAAATAAACTCCAGATACTTACCTTGTTCCTAGTGTTCCTCTGGTCTGTGGAGGAGGCGGAGCTAAGTCTAACTGCCAGCTGACCCAGCCAGCCCTCCTCCCACACACACACACAGACCAGAGGTTTAGAGAGCTGTCAGGTGGACGAAATGATGAAGCAGGGAGCCAATGCCAGCTCTCTGTTTCATCATTACAGGCAACTGTCTCTGCTAACTGTGGAAGCAGGGACATCTGCCAGAAAGCGGGACGTACCTCCCCTGTATCGAGACAGCGAGAAAGCCACTGCAATTTGGGACTGACCCACCAGATCCGGGGCGGTTGGGAGGTATGTCTTATGTGTGGACAGGAAGCAAGTTTCTCTATGTATTCCTATGGAAGCCTCAATGTCAGTCTCATAGGAATAAATAGAGAAGTAACTGACTTCCTGTCCTGTGTCAGTTGGAGATCACATGACTGGTCACATGACACAGCTGAGGATCACAAGGGAGGTTATAACTCACAAATACATCACTGATAACAAGATTACCTTCTCTAAAATTTACATCATGCACCTTTCTAACAAGTCAGAGAATAAAAATTTTTGTGGGAGTGCTACTTTAAAGAAAAACTAAAGCTAGATCGTAAAGGAAAATAGACGAACATAGAAGAGAACATGACAGCAGTTCATCATTGTCAGTACAACTCTTTTAAGGGGCATCTGTCACCAGGAAATTCACTGATAAACCAGACACAATGTCTAGTAGGACTAGATCAGCTGAATGTAATGATAGCTTTCACTTAGCAATCTGATGCAATTCTGGAGAAAAGTTCTTTTAATTCATGTGCAAATGAGCAGTTAAGTGCACCGAGGGTGGGTCCAATCCACTCTGTGCATCCTTACCCCTCCTGCTTCCTCTACCAGCCCCTTTCTCTTCTTGATTGACAGAGGCAGGTCCCTTCACAATGATCTCCCCTGGACCTGTCAGTGTAGGAGAAGAAGAGGCTGGTAGAGGAAGCAAGGGTGAACACAGTGGCTTGGGGTCGCCCTTGGTGCACTTAACCTCTCATTTGCATATGGATTAAAATAACTTTTCCCCAGAAAAAGACAACGAATGACTAAATGAAATGTATCATCGCATTCATCTGGGCTAGCCCTACAAGGCATTGTGCCTGGTTTATCAGAGAATTTACTGGTGACAGGCTCCCTCAAAGGCTAGGTTCTCATCTGCTTCGGAGGCTCTGACGCTGCGTTATTTTGTTTGGAAAAATACTGGGCTTCTTGACAGAAACCAGACGGACACCATCAATGGTGTTCAATGGGCGCAATTCATATGATAGATCCAGTGGTACCTTTTTTTTTTCCCTTTTTCTGTCCCTAGAACGGAACAGAACAGAAAACCTGTGTAGACACAAACCTGACCTTTCCCCTTACATACTATGGCCTGTGCTATGAAATGGGTTTTCCCACAAATTCCATTTATAACCCATCATCAGGATAGGTGATACATGTATGAATGCTGGGGGCCCAACCATCACTAGATGATTACTTGTTCATAACTGGTGAGGAGGACTGTCAGCGGAGTGGCGGTCAGACATGCACGCTGCCACTCCATTTGAAGTCAATGGGACAGACGGTGAGCCATTTTTAATTTTTTTGCCATGCGTTTTTTATAGTAGAGGCATGTTTCAAAAATATGTTTCACCTGCAAAAACTGCACAGCCAAAATCTTATCACAGAACCGTGGGAGATGTATGAGGTCCTGCAAACTAGCCTCAAGTCTGAATACAAACAAGCACAATGTTTAAAGGGGTTGTCCGGGTTCAGAGCTGAACCCGGACATACCTTTAAATTCACCCAGGCAGCCCGCCTGAACAGGGCATCGGAGCATCCTATGCTCCGATGCCCTCCTTTGCCCTGCGCTAATTAGCGCAGAGCAAAGGCATTTAGCCCAGTTCCGGTGACGTACCGGGCTCTGCCAGGCGGAGGCTTCCACCCGGCAGTGAGTTCGGTGACGTCACAGGCGCTGATGGGCGGGCTTTAGCGCTGCCCTAGCCAGTAAAACGGCTAGGGCAGCGCTAAAGCCGGCCCATTACAGCCGGTGACGTCACCGAACTCACTGCCGGGTGGAAGCCTCCACCCGGCAGTGTGTTATGTAAGTAAAAGAGCCCTTGCCCTGCGCGATCCAGCGCAGGGCAAGGGAGGGCATCGGAGCATGAGATGCTCCGATGCCCTGTTCAGGCGGGCTGCCTGGGTGAATATAAGGGTATGTCCGGGTTCAGCTCTGATCCCTGCTCTAGATAAAGGGTCTCCAACTTTTTGTCGCTCAGCTTTCACAGTTCAGTGAAGAATGCCCCTAGCTGATAGGATTAGGATATGTTACCAAGTAGAGAGTCAGCTGCTGAAGTCCAATCATGGAAATGCTGCAGTGGGTATCTGAACTCCACCCCAAATGGGCTATTTTCTGCAGTGTCTTCCACTACTTTCAACCTTTGCATAGCGATTTCCAAAGGATAATTTAACATGCTGTGGATTTATAGTTTATACTGCTTTTTTTTTCTAAAAATCTCATCCACTTGGCTGCTGCTGTACAACAATCTTCAGTCTTTACCCCTCATGGGAACATACCCTTAAGGTACATAACACAGTGGAGATTTGTGTGCAGAAAATCCGCAAGAAATCTGCACCAAAATGCATGTAAACCTGCACTAGTTATTGCAATTTTTATGCTTTTTTGTGCAGTTTTATGTGGAATTTGGTGCGGACTTGATGCAGATTTTCTGCAGAAATCACCCTTCTATTTAAAAGGATGAAATCCGTACAAAGAAAAACGCAAAGAAAAACGCAATCATTGACAGGCCGCAGATTTTAAAACCCGCACATCAGGTCAATTTGTTTTATCTCATACACTTTGCTGGTACTGTATTACACTGCGTTTTTTTCACACGAAAATCCGCATGGAAAAAAAGGGATTATTCAGACGACCGTATGTGTTCCGCAAAATTGTGGAACAGATGTAGACACATAAAGACGGCTCATTCAGATGACTGTATTCGTCTTTGAAGTCAGCAAATTGCAGATCCGCAAGACACAGGTATATACGCGTTCCGCAAAACGCCAGCCCTATGATAGAAAGGCCTATTTTTGGCCGCAATTGCGGAAAAGAATAGGACATGTCATATCTTTTTTTGCAGGGCCGCGGAACCGAAGTACGGATGCGGACAGCACACGGTGAGCTGTCCGCAACTTTTGCGACCCCGTTGAAATGAATGGGTTCGCACCTTTTCTACCGAATTGCAGAACGGATGTGGACACGAATAGACGGTCGTGTGAATGGGCCCTTAGTGTGATTTCTAATAGTTGGGGGTGCTGAGAGTTGTAGTTTTGCAAAACCTGGAGAGCCACAGGTTGCAGACCACTGCTCTAAATCTAAGGCTATCATGAAGAAAGCCAACAAAAATTACACACATACAAACAGCAGCAAAGATCTCAGCTTCCTAGACCCCTGTAGGTATGATATGGGGAACTGTTAGTATGTACAGCTTAAAGATATTTCGAGATCTCAATGGTTTGTCAGCATACTAATGGGATTCTTCTTCTTGAAAGTTTTTGCCTCCATTAGATAAGCAGCATTAGAGGTTTACTGCTGCCACTCATCTTCCTGCTCTTCAACTGTGGACCAAATACTGGTTGGGCTGACAGTCTACACTAGGGATGCTCAACCTGCGGCCCTCCAGCTGTTGCAAAACTACAACTCCCAGCATGCCTGGACAGTCTACAGCTATAAGCCTATAGCAGGACATGGTGGGAGTTGTAGTTTTACAACAGCTGGAGGGCCGCAGGTTGAGCTTCCCTGGTCTAGACAGTTTGGTCAGCTTTTTTGAGCTTAAATGGGTTGTCCCATTTGGACATTTGCGCCATATCTACAGGATATACCATAAATGTCTAATGGTATAGGTCCCACCTCTGGGACCTGCTCCTATCTCAAGAACGGGACCCCATTGTGCACTTCCAAGAATGGAGAGCAGGCTCCTTCAAGGTTTCATATCAGTAAGTAGAGAGAACAGCACATGCACTAGCCGCTCTCAACTGCGGCGTGAGATAGTGTCCCATTCTTGAGATTCAAGAAGGTTCCAGAGGTGGGACCTGCACCTATCAGACAATTGTCCATATGACCCATTAGTTACACAATAATGGACTATACCGAGAAAGTGGGCTCTTGTGGAAGAAGAGTTTGAGCTCCATGATATGACAAAGTGACACATTAGACAGAAGACAGAATGTGACTGCTGGTCAAAAAGTATTTTCATGTCATCTCTGAACTAGAGCGTCTTAAAAGGATTCCATATAGGAATTCATTTTAGGGCTTATTCAGTGATGTTCACGGACTGACCACTGACATATTAGAGTCTATGGGCCAATTCAGATGTCCCCCTTTCTTTGTGGACCATCAGTCCATGCAGATGAAAAATTGCAGCATGCGCTATCTTAATGGTGATGTGTCTAAGAGAAAAATAGCCAGCACGTGGGCGTAATCTGGATGAGGTCCATTTTTGCTAGGAGAAGTGAAATCAGTTACTTTTGATGGACGTGAAAAGGTGATGTCATTTGGACGGCTAAAATGGACAAACAGAATTCAGTCGGAGACTAAACTGATTCCACGTGAATGGAAAATCATTCTTTTTGGTGGACATAACACAGACAGTTACATGGCTCATGTGAATAAGCACTTAATTCTTCTTCCCTCCCTTTATAGTGAAAAGCTCCATTCTCTGCCATAGGCCTCATGCACACGACCGTATGTATTTTGTGGTCTGCAAAAAAACGGATCCACAAAAGATACGGATGACATGTGTGCATTCCGTATTTTGCGGAAAGGGACAGCTGTCCCCTAATAGAACAGTACTATGCTTATCTGTAATGCGGACAATAATAGGACATGTTCTAATTTTTTGCGGAACGGAAATACGGACATACGGAAATGGAAGGCACACGCAGTAACTTCTGTTTTTTTTCCGGACCCATTGAAATGAATGGTACTGTATACGGTCCGCAAAAAAAAAAATGGAACAGACACGGAAAGAAAATATGTTCGTGTGCATGAGACCATAGAGGGGACTTAGAAACCTACTGCATACTCTTTTATAATTGAATTCAATGTATTAACAGTATGCAATAAGCACCCCCTAGTGGTGGATGCAGGTAGCCAAAATGTTATCGTTTCACTCTGTTTGCATATAGGAGATTTAGAGTTTTTTCTTGGGAATCGGAAACCCTTCTGTTATAAAAGCATAGTGACAAAATCATGCTTAAAGATTTATCCATTTTATGTGCATTGAACCTGAATGTCTTCATAAAGATAAACACGGATGAGCTTTTCTCTTTCAGAAAGGGAGGAGGAGTTAACATTATATCACCATTCATGTACACAAGCATTAATACAACCATCTGCCTTAAAGCCGGCCATACACGTTCACCTCTGGCCGCAGCTTATCTCCCCTGAGAGTGAAAGGATCAGACATGTTGAAATTTAAGATGCCCAATCCTTTTTTACCCAACATCTGCCAAATGAACGGCCTAATACACATTAAAGGGGTTGTCTCACTTCAGCAAATGGCATTTATCATGTAGAGAACGTTAATACAAGCCACTTACTAATGTATTGCTATTATCCATATTGCTTCCTTTGTTGGCTGGATTAATTTTTCCATCATATTATACATTGCTCGTTTCCATGGTTACGGCCACCTTACAATCCATCAGTGGTGGTCGTGCTTGCACACTATAGGAAATAGCACTAGCCTATGTGCACTACCATGGTCCCGGCCACCAGAGAGGCTGACGCTTTCTCCTATAGTTGCAAGTACGATCACCACTGATGGATTGCAGGGTGGTCTGTAACCATGGAAACGAGCAGTGTATAATGTGATGGAAAAATGAATCCAGCAAGCAAAGGACGCAATATGGATAATAACAATACATTAGTAAGTGTCTTGTATTAACTTTCTCTACATAATAAATGCTACTTACTGAAGTAAGACAACCCCTTTAAGTGGTCAGCCCGTCCTCCCAAAATTGTCTGGTTCAGACAACGCTGATCTAATGTGTATAGCCAGCTTTATATGTACCCTATATAACCAAGTAATTCCCTTTTCTCCTGGACACATGAAAGCATTAGCATACAGTCGTAATTATTCCGCATCTTATTTGCATATTATACAGAAATGTCTGAGCTAAGCCCATTGTCATCACCACTGCTTTTTTTGTTGCTCTGAAGCTGGAATCACATGATCACAGGAAAATCTAAATCTAAGCAGAGGAAGTGGAAACATTTCCTTATAGAGTGGTATGTATGTGGAGAACATTCATGTACTATGTCGCATTGTGCACGATTATAACATTACACCCAGAAGCTAGTTATTCCTAGTCCTGGGTTAAATTCTAATAGAGCAAAGCCCTGAATTTGAATGTTTCCTGACTTGGGTGGGTTTTCTACCTAGACTAAATTGCCTTAACATAAAAGGGTTTGCTCACTTAAAGGACATCTGTCAGCAGATTTGTACCTATGACACTGGCTGACCTGTTACATGTACACTTGGCAGCTGAAGTCATCTGTGTTGGTCCCATGTTCATATGTGCCCGCATTACAGAGAAATATGATGTTTTAGTATATGCAAATGAGCCTCTCGGAGCAATGGGGGCGTTACCGTTACACCTAGAGGCTCTGCTCTCTCTGCAACTGTCACACCCTTTCCAGGGCCAGGCGTGACCACTTTTACACTGCCTGCCCCTTTCAATCAAAGTGGAGAGGATGCAGAGAGAGGCTCATTTGCATATATTAAAACATCACTTTTTTAGCAATGCGGGCACATATGGACATGGGTCCTACATAGATGCCTTCAGCTGCCAAGTGCACATGTAACAGGTCAGCCAGTGTCATAGGTACAAATCTGCTGACAGAGGCCCTTTAAGACACTGAGGGCATATTACTAGGATGTCCGTACCTTTCATGTCAGTAGAATACGATAGCTAGGAGAGCCACGCGCCTATTCAGCGATTTTGGCGGCCACATGATCTGCTACCGATTATAACTGGCTGACCATGTGGCCCCTGAAAAAGAACGATGAGGAGCCTATAGAAATCAAATGGGCGCCGCACTCCCCTAGAGCCACCGACTCCGTTCTCGAAGACATGAGGTCTTACAGTCTACGAAGAAATAATATCCTGACCTTTGACCATGAGGTCTATATCTGGTTAACCATGTCCTTAAAATAGCAAAATGTATCAGAGTATGGAGATATAGAAAAGACGGCAGAGATGGAGAACCTGGAATTTCCACGTCTACAGGATATCAATAGGATACAGTGACACAGTGCCGCGATCCTGCAGTGACAACCCTACCAGTGCCATCTTCAGGATCCTACCACATGTTGGTCGCCTCATCTCATGGCTGTGGTTTGGTTGGACGGACTAGAAAAGTTTCCTGACCAGTCCCTTCATTTCACGTGATCTCATTCGAATACTGCTTTATCAGTACTGTTCTCGGCAGCACCATGAGGAGGATGATTACTCGTATCCAAGCCCGCCACTCATCAGTACTTTCATTCGTTAGAGAGACAATTAAGGGATTAAGGCAAAGGGTTTGGAAACATTTTTTTTTTCCGGATCTCTACCATTTGTGCCCAAATTGTTAACCCCTGCAATGCCTGGAGACATCATACGATCATTGAAGGAACATACACATAACACGGTCCTAAGAGCGTATGTTACAAGTCCTGAGTGCCCATTATAAAATAATGGAAATATTGTAAGGCTAGGCCCACATGGCATGGCATTGTGGGGTCAACGAGCTTCCCTTGCAGTGCTATCCTTACATTGAATGTTTTGTAATACCATCTTGTCCTGTGCACGATTCACAAACCGATAGGAGGTTCTAAAAATGGAACTGTAAAAACATATAAAATGTCGTCTGTGGGTCATTGGGGTGTGCTGGGGCGCCTCCAGGCTGTCTCTTCCCGCTGACTGCTGTTATTGTTGGTGGTGGCATGGCTGTTGTGTTCGGAATTGTCTTCTTCTTTATTCACTTTCTCCGGTGGAGGAGCAATGGATTCCTTTTCAGTTCTTTCCTTTTTTCTGGCCCGGGCTGGCATGAGTAACAGCACCAATATGCAGAGAATGTGGAGGCAAAAGTACCAGGAGCTTTAACAAGTAACAGGGTGGTAGTTAGAATAGAAACTATAATACAGAATATTCCATATAACCAATAGTACTGCTCATGAAGCCTATAAACTCCAGGTGGGGTTAGACAGTGAAACTGAGAGACATTGATTAGGTATGACCTTAGGGGTATGTGACAGGGTCTGACTGGTACCAGAAGATCCTCCGGTGGGCCCCAGCTCTGACAATAATGGACCCCTAATAAAACAGGGCCCTAAAGGATACACAGAGGGTGGGCCTTCAGAATAGTTTCCTCTGGTGGGCCCAAGGGACTTCAGCCATCATTTTGGTAAACTATATATGAATCTGCTCAGCTCCTTCTGCCAGGGGCGTAGCTGTAGGGGTTGCAGAAATAGCAGTCGCTACTGGGCCCAGGAGCCTGAGGGGCCCAAAGACCCTTATGCCGCATAAGAAGACACTGGTATTATAGAAAGTGCATGTAGGTCAAGTTACACCTCTGGCTATAGAGAAAGGGGTTAGGGCAAATATTTGGCATGGGGGGGGCACTGTTTCAATTTTTGCCTCGGGTAGCATGAAGGCTATGTGCTTCCCTGCTTGGGGCCGCAAAGCACTGAAGGAAGGGGGGCCCAAGCTGAACTCTTGCACCAGGGCCTATGAGCCTTTAGCTACACCCCTGTCTCCTGCTTTATGATGTGTGAACATCATTTTGGTCAAGTATACCGTATATCCGAGAGATTTTTACTTTTTGTATTATACAGTCACATTTTTTTTTTAATTATAGGTTAAAGGGGTCGTGTCACTTTTAGCAAATAGCATTTATTACGTAGAGTAAGTTAATGCAAGCCACTTACTAATGTATTGTAACAGTAAATATTGCTTCCTTTGCTGGCTGGATTAATTTTTCCTCCAAATTATGCACTGCCAGTTTCCATGGTTACGACCACCTCTCAATCCAGCAGTGGTGGCTGTGCTTTCACACTATAGGTAAAAGCTCCAGCTTATGTGCACTTCCAACGGTCCCGGCCAACAGAGAGGCCGATGCTTTTTCCTATAGTGTGAAAGCATGACCACCGCTGATGGATTGCAGGGTGGTCGTAACCATGGAAATGAGCAGTGTATAATGTGATGGAAAAATTATTCTAGCCAGCAAAGAGCCAATATGGACAATCATGATAAATGCCACTATAAGATAAATGTCACTTGCTGAAGTGACATTTATCATGTCGGCTTCTCTACATGATAAATGACATTTGCTGACGTTAGACGACCCCTTTAATGAATTGAATTACCTGTAAAACTGTAGTGATGGCTTTACTGATAAGAGCACAAACGGTGCCACCGTGTAGCTAATCGCCACTTGTGTTGCTATCCATGTCATCACGTCATACATTAATTTTAGTTCTGGAGATTGAAGAAAGTGATGTCGAACATTGCTTCTTATCTGAAAAAGTAATTATACATGTTTATTTATTTTTCTTGTTTTGTTCCGATGCTTATGATTGTATCAAAATACACGACGAACATTCCAGAAGTATGTAAATAAAGCTTAATCACTGTATAAATGTTATACTATTTTCTAAAATACTAATATTTCAATTTACTGTCATTGTCCAGATATTTTGTTGCTGTCAGTGAATGTTCACACTCAGAGGCAGCACATTCTTACATATCTAGTTCTGCTCTCAGAGGAGAAGTCTCCGGGGACAGGGACATACTTAGAGGTCATGCTGCACTAGGCACTGTGGTTTAATACGCCCCCATTAAAGCTGCATTTACACTCGCTAATTGCACTTCTGCCATTTACTGAACAATTGTAATAATAAAGTGGTCACATCATATCATTGAACATCAGTGGTGATGCCGTAATAATATTTATTGCTGGCACAATAAATAAATGTAATGGCCGCTCCCTGCTACCTGGCACACAGCCTGGTTCTGGTGATCAGAGGTGAGGACTGTGTCCCCCAATGCTCCTTTGATCTATTGGGAAGTAAGTGCTCATTATGGTATATTATACTGGAATTTATACTGTATATTGTATTTATGTTAGCTTTACCCCCAAATAATAATGTTTTTACTGACTGCATATCTGACCGCATATTCCCAACATACAGAGAAGTAATAACACCGTACTGGAAAATAGCTTGATACAGTGACTAGTGAACTACTGCAATGTGACTGGATATCACTGCCATACAGTGACTGGATAACACTGCCATACAGTGACTGGAGACAACCCCCATACAGTGACTGGAGACAACCCCCATACAGTGACTGGATAACACTGCCATACAGTGATTGCATAACACTTCCATACAGTGATTGGATAACACTGCCATACAGTGACTGGATAACACTGCCATACAATGACTGGATAACACTGCCATACAGTGACTGGAGACCACCCCCATACAGTAACTGGATAACACCCCCATACAGTGACTGGATAACACTGCCATACAGTGACTGGAGACCACCCCATACAGTGACTGGATAACACCGCCATACAGTTGACTGGAGACCACCCCCATACAGTGACTGGATAACACTGCCATACAGTGACAGGAAAACACCCCATACAGTGACTGGATAACACCGCCATACAGTGACTGGAGACCACCCCCATACAGTGACTGGATAACACCGCCATACAGTGACTGGATAACACCCCATACAGTGACTGGATAACACCGCCATAACAGTGACTGGAGACCACCCCCATACAGTGACTGGATAACACCACCATACAGTGACTGGATAACACCCTCATACAGTGACTGGATAACACTGTCATACAGTGACTGGAGACCACCGCCCATACAGTGACTGGAGACCACCCACATACAGTGACTGGATAACACCGCCATACAAGTGACTGGATAACACCCTCATACAGTGACTGATAATACTGTCATACAGTGACTGAGACCACCCCCATACAGTGACTGAATAACACTGCCATACAGTGATTGGATAACACTGCCATACAGTGACTGGATGACACCTCCATACAGTGACTGAATAACACCCCCACACGATGACTGGATAACACCGCCACAGGGTGACTAGATAACACTGTCATGCAGTGACTGGAGAACACCCCCATATAGTGACTGGATAAAACTTCCATACAGTGACTGGAGAACACCCCCATACAGTGACTGGATAACACCACCATACAGTGACGTGGATAACACCCCTATACAGTCACTGGAGAACACCCCCACACAGCAACTGGATAACACCACCATATGGTGACTGGGTAACACTACCATACAGTGAATGGATAACACTGCCATAAAGTGACTGGAGACCGCCCCCATACAGTGACTGGAGACCACCCCATACAGTGACTGGATAACACTGCCATACAGTAACTGGAGACCACCCCATACAGTGACTGGATAACACCGGCATACAGTGACTGGAGACCACCCCCATACAGTGACTGGATAACACCCTCATACAGTGACTAGATAACACTGCCATACAGTGACTGGAGACCACCCCCATATAGTGACTGGATAACACTGCCATACAGTGACTGGAGACCACCCCATACAGTGACTGGATAACACCGCCATACAGTGACTGGAGACCACCCCCATACAGTGACTGAATAACACTGCCATACAGTGACTGAATAACACTTCCATACAGTGACTGGATAACACTGCCATACATTGACTGGATGACACCTCCATACAGTGACTGGATAATACAGCCACACGGTGACTGGATAACACTGCCATGTAGTGACTGGATAAAACTGTCATGCAGTGACTGGAGAACACCGCCATACAGTGACAGGATAACACCACCATACAGTGACTAGATAACACCGCCATACAATGCCTGGAGAATACCACCATGCAGTGACTGGAGAACACCCCCATACAGTGAGTGGATAACACCCCTATACAGTGACTAGAGAACACCCCATACATGACTGGATAAACACCCCCATACAGTGACTGGAGACCACCCCATACAGTGACTGGAGACCACCCCCATACAGTGACTGGAGACCACCCCCATACAGTGACTGGAGACCACCCCCATACAGTGACTGGAGACCACCCCCATACAGTGACTGGAGAACACCCATACAGTGACTGGACTGGAGAACACCCCATACAGTGACTGGATAACACCACCATAAAGTGACGTGGATAAACACCCCTATACAGTGACTAGAGAACACCCCCATACAGTGACTGGAGACCACCCCCATACAGTGACTGGAGACCACCCCCACACAGTGACTGGATAACACACCACCATACAGTGAGTGGGATAACACCCCTATACAGTGACTAGAGAACCACCCCATACAGTGACTGGATAACACAGCTGGAGACCACCCCATACAGTGACTGGAGACCACCCCCATACAGTGACTGGAGACCACCCCCATACAGTGACTGGAGACCACCCCCCATACAGTGACTGGAGACCACCCCCATACAGTGACTGGAGAACACCCCATACAGTGACTGGATACACCCCATACAAGTGACTGGATAACACCACCATAAAGTGACGTGGATAAACACCCCTATACAGTGACTAGAGAACACCCCATACAGTGACTGGAGACCACCCCCTACAGTGACTGGAGACCACCCCCACACAGTGACTGGATAACACCACCATACAGTGACGTGGATAACACCCCTATACAGTGACTAGAGAACACCCCCATACAGTGACTGGAGAACCACCCCCATACAGTGACTGGAGACCACCCCCATACAGTGACTGGGAGACAACCCCCATACAAGTGACTGGAGACCCCCATACAGTGACTGGAGACCCAACCCCCCATACAGTGACTGAGAACACCCCATACAGTGACTGGAGAACACCCCCATACAGTGACTTGGAGACCACCCCATACAGTGACTGGAGACCACACCCCATAACAGTGACTGGATAACACTGCCATACAGTGACAGGAAAACACCCATCAGTGACTGGATAACACCGCCATACAGTGACTGGAGACCACCCCCATACAGTGACTGGATACACACGCCATACAGTGACTGATAACACTGCCATACAGTGACTGGATAACTCTGCCATACAGTGACTGGATAACCCTGCCATACAGTGATTGCATAACACTTCCATACAGTGATTGGATAACACTGCCATACAGTGACTGGATAACACTGCCATATAGTGACTGGAGACCACCCCCATACAGTTGACTGGATAACATTGCCATTACAATGACTGGATAACACTGCCATACAGTGACTGGAGACCACCCCCATGCAGTGACTGGATAACACTGCCATACAATGCCTGGAGAATACCACCATGCAGTGACTGGAGAACACCCCCATACAGTGAGTGGATAACACCCCTATACAGTGACTAGAGAACACCCCCATACAGTGACTGGATAACACCCCCATTACAGTGACTGGAACCACCCATACAGTGACTGGAGACCACCCCCATACAGTGACTGGAGAACACCCCATACAGTGACTGGAGAACACCCCATACAGTGACTGGATAACACCACCCTACAGTGACGTGGATAACACCCCTATACAGTGACTAGAGAACACCCCATACAGTGACTGGAGACCACCCCCATACAGTGACTGGAGACCACCCCCACACAGTGACTGGATAACACCACCATACAGTGACGTGGATAACACCCCTATACAGTGACTAGAGAACACCCCCCATACAGTGACTGGAGACCACCCCATACAGTGACTGGAGACCACCCCCATACAGTGACTGGAGACAACCCCCCATACAGTGACTGGAGACCACCCCCATAACAGTGACTGGAGAACACCCCATACAGTGACTGGAGAACACCCCCATACAGTGACTGGAGACCACCCCCATAAAGTGACTGGAGACCACCCCCATACAGTGACTGGAGACCACCCCCATACAGTAACTGGAGAACACCCCATACAGTGACTGGATAACACCACCATACAGTGACTGAAACACTCCATACAGTGATTGGATAACACTGCCATACAGTGACTGGATAACACTTCCATATAGTGACTGGAAGACCACCCCCATACAGTGACTGGAGACCACCCCCATACAGTGACTGGATAACACTGCATACAATGACTGGATAACACTGCCATACAGTGACTGGAGACCACCCCCATACAGTGACTGGATAACACCCCCATACAGTGATGGATAACACTGCCATACAGTGACTGGAGACCACCCCATTACAGTGACTGATAACACCGCCATACAGTGACTGGAGACCACCCCCATACAGTGACTGGATAACACTGCCATACAGTGACAGGAAAACACCCCATACAGTGACTGGATAACACCGCCATACAGTGACTGGAGACCACCCCCATACAGTGACTGGATAACACCGCCATACAGTGACTGGATAACACTGCCATACAGTGACTGGAGACCACCCCATACAGTGACTGGATAACTCTGCCATACAGTGACTGGATAACCCTGCCATACAGTGATTGCATAACACTTCCATACAGTGATGGATAACACTGCCATACAGTGACTGGATAACACTGCCATATAGTGACTGGAGACCACCCCATACAGTGACTGGATAACACTGCCATACATGACTGGGATAACACTGCCATACAGTGACTGGAGACCACCCCCATGCAGTGACTGGATGACACTGCCATACAGTGACTGGATACACTGCCATACAGTGACTGATACACCGCCATACAGTGACTGGATAACACCCCCATACAGTGACTGGATAAACATGCCATATCAATGACTGGATAACACTGCCATACAGTGACTGGAGACCACCCCCATACAGTTACTGGATAACACTGCCATACAGTGACTGGATAACACCGTCATACAGTGACTGATACACCCCCCATACAGTGACTGGATAACACCATACAGTGACTGGAGACATACAGTGACTGGATAACACCCCATACAGTGACTGGATAACACTGCCATACAGTGACTGGAGACCACCCATACAGTGACACTGGATGGAACACCTGCCATATACAGTGACTGGATAACACCCCATACAGTGACTGGATAACACTGCCATACAGTGACAGAAAACACCCCATAACAGTGACTGGATAACACCGCATACAGTGACTGGAGACCACCCCCATACAGTGACTGGATAACACCGCCATACAGTGGACTGGATAACACTGCCATACAGTGACTGGAGACCACCCCATACACTGACTGGATAACACCGCCATACAGTGACTGGAGACCACCCCCATACAGTGATTGATAACACTGCCATACAGTCACTGGAAACACCCCATACAGTGACTGGATTACACCGCCATACAGTGACTGGAGACCACCCCATACAGTGACTGGAATAACACCGCCATAACAGTACAGTGACTGGATAACACCGCCATACAGTGACTGATACTGGATGGATACAGTGACTGGATAACACCCTATACAGTGACTGGATAACACTGTCATACAGTGACTGGATAACCACCACCCCAGACCACCCACATTACAGTGACTGGATAACACCGCCATGCAGTGACTGATAACACCCTCATACAGTGACTGATAACTGTCCAGTGACTTGCCATACAGTGGACTGATAACACTGCCCATACAGTGACTGGATAATACCGACCACATGACTTGAAATAACACGATGTTTCACACAGGGTGACTAGATAACACTGTCATGCAGTGATGGAGAACACCCCTATAGTGACTGGATAAAACCTCCATACAGTGACTGGAGAACACCCCCATACAGTGACTGGATGACAGCACCATACAGTGACGGGATAATACCCCTATACAGTCACTGGAGAAACACCCCACACAGCAACTGGATAACACCACCATATGGTGACTGGGTAACACCCCCATACAGTGACCCCCATACAGTGACTGGATAAACACCCCCATACAGTGACTGGAGACCACCCATACCCCATACAGTGACTGGAGACCACCCCCATA